>VWZZ01002240.1:521433-542806 GCA_013399095.1 Psophia crepitans | reverse complement strand
GTGGAGTTTCCTTCTTTGGAGACGTTCAAGACCCATCTGGAAGCCTACCTGTGCAGCCTAGTGTAGGGCACCTGCTTTGGCAGGGGGATTGGACTCGATGATCTCTAGAGGTCCCTTCCAACACCTACCCATCTGTGATTCTGTGATTTAAACTGGAGTTGTATTCACTGTCTATCCAAAGCCTTGAGAGCCTGAGAAAAAGCCTCAAGCAGCTGCATGTTGAGGCACGTGAATAATTTTGCAGAGAATTTACACTGAATTCAAAGTATTCCAAACAGTAGAATTGATTCAAAAATTATAGTTAATACATCGTAAGATCAGGAGATGCTCAAACAGAATGAAAATGCAGTAAGTACAGCACATTGTGCTGTATAATAAGGTGCAGACACACAAACCAGACTCCTCCACTGGAGGACATGTAGCAGGGGGATTACATCCCTTCCACTTATCACATAATATTGTCAGACGAAGCACATAAATAGACATGCCACTCTTGCATTGCATGTCCTCCCACATGATTGTCAGCATAGTGAGGTGTACGAGTAAAACTGGAAACCTGGGTGGCAATAGGAAGATCTTGGTTTGTGCAAAAGGATGGGAAGAAAAGAATTTTGACTTCACATGGTGAGGGTGACAGAGCACTGTAACAGGCTGCCCAGAGAGGTTGTGGAGTCTCCTCTTTGGAGATATTCAAGACCCATCTGGATGCCTACCTGTGCAGCCTAATGTAGGGCAACTGCTTTGGCAGGGATATTGGACTCGATGATCTCTAGAGGTCCCTTCCAACCCCTACCAATCTGTGATTCTGTGAAATTAAACACGAGATGTTTCTAAAATTTTGTGCACAACTGCACAACTACGCAATCACTGGGAGGATTGCTTGTAAAACCTGAGTGGTGATGGAGTGTGGTGGTGGAGACATGGATAGATGCACATGTGGAGCACGTGCAGATGGACAGCATGCGCATGGATAGCACATATAGAGTTCTGCCAAGGAACAGGCCAAAAGGCTTGTTGAGACCTTAGGAGTCAGGATCAGAAGGGAAGTCATGAGAAAAAAAGAAGTTGTGTCTGTCATTTGCCTGTTCAAAAAGAAATAATGGGTGAAGCCTCCTTAAAATCTCCTCATCACTAATCTTGGTTCTGATGGTACCAAATATGGGATTAACCATATTTTACAAGAGAGTCACAAAGCAGGGCACAAGCAATCCCAGAAATTTCCAGATTACTTCGATGCAGGTGCTGGTGGGTTGAACGGAGTAACTTTTGCTGCACATAACTGGATGTGGAATGGGAAATAAATGGGATTTGGATCTGCTATTCATGAATGTGATACCAATTCAGGAATGCAAAGTAATGAATGTAAAGCTATTCAGGCTGCTACTATAGTTGTCTGCTGTGTCCTTGACATCGTAGCATTTAAAATCCCCAGGGAACTGAAGAAAGTGAATAGCAAAGTAAAGACATTGTCTTCAGGACTTCAGGAGATCAAACCACAGTTTTTCAGAGAACTGGTAGGCAGGATCCAATGGGAGACTGTCCCAAAGGGCAAAGAGGCCCAGGAATCTTGGTTGATCTTCAAGGGCTACCTCCTCGGAGGGCAAGTATAGACAATTCCGCTGTGCAGGGACTCAAGCAGCTGTAGCAGAAGACCAGCACGGATAAATAGGGAAATTCAGACTCAGCTGAAACACACAAAAAAAAAGAAGTACAAAGAAGGAAGAAGCAGAGATGGATTTTCTAAAAGCAGTATAGAAGCATTTCCTGAGTGAGCAGGGATAGAGTTAGAACAGCCCCACAACTCATTTGGAGTTCAATATACCAAGACATGTGAAAGGCAACAAGGAGGGCTTCTGTAAGTACATTTGCAGAAAAAAGCAGACCAGGGAAAATGCTTGTCTTGTGCTGAAGGGGACTGGCAAAAATGTGATGAAAAATACAGAAGGTTGAGCCTCTCTGTACTTTCTTTGCTCAGGCTTTATCTGCAGGTCTGCTCTCACTGTACCAGATCTCTGTGCCTAAGAACAAAGTTTAGGGAGTGAGGGAAAGCACAACATAGGACAAGAGCACCAGGAACTACTTTAACAAACTGGATGTATAGAATGCCTTGGAAACACCTGAGATGTCTACAAGTATACTGCAGGAGCTGATGCCATTTTGATATGGCTTTCTGCCAATTTTGAAAGACCACAGTTGCTGGAGGGACAAAGTGACTAGAACAAGGTAATGTTACACTCAATTAGAAAGAGTAGGAAGGGGGATTCAGGGAATTACAGTAAGGAGCAGTACAAAGACTGCGTTCTGCTCAGTAAGGAGCAGAACAAAGTCTTGGGATTGGAACAACTCTATAGAATCATAGAATCATTAAAGTTGGAAGGGACCTCAAGGATCATCTAGTCCAACCATCCCCCTACCACCTATTACTCAATAAACCATGTCCTTAAGTACCAGATCCACCCTTTCTTTAAACACCCCCACGGATGGTGACTCCACCACCTCCCTGGGCAACCCGTTCCAATGCCACAGCACAGTCTGAGAATTGAGTCTCTGGGGAGCATCTCTGCAGGAAAGGATGTAGTGCCTTGATGGGCAATAAGCTGAACACCACTGACTGCAGCCTATCCTTGCTGTCGTAAGGGCTAAGCACTTTTGGGGTTGCATCAACAGTAGTGTAGCCAGTCAGCTGAGGAAATTGGTGATTCCCCTCAACTCCGCTACCATGAGACCATATCCAGTGTACTATGGCTAGTTTTGGTTTCTCCAGTATGAGAGTGACAGGATGAGGAAAGTACAGCAGAAGCCACCAAGAAAATCAGTGATTGGAGCACATGACATACAAGGAGTGACTGAGAGTGCTGGAATTGTTTATCTGGAGAAAGAAAAAGTTGTCTTCAACTACAAAGAAAAAAGTAATAGAGAACATAGACAGGCTCACCTCGGAAGTCCACAGTGAAAATACACGAGGCAACAAGAGAAATTCAGTGTGGATATTAGGATAACAGCTTTTGTGATGAGAGTGACTAAGCAGTGGAGCAGATTGCTCAGAGGCTAAGGAGTCTCCATCCTTGGAGAGGGTCCCTGTGCATCCCTGAGAAACCTTATCTAACTTCAAAGCTGGTCTTGTAGAGGACCTGCAGAAAGTGGGACTAGGTAATTTCAGAGAGCCTTTCCAACCTTGATTACCCTGTGATTCTTTGACTCTAATTGTATATCTACTCAAGGGTAGATAGTGAAACATAACATCCTGGCAGAAAATCTGTCCCAGCAGGAGGAGGCTACAATTTTCTTTAAAATTTCCCATGGAAGTTTAGGTAGAACAGTTGCTGAAAGCTGCAGTACAGTGATTTATTTCTTTCCAACTCATAAAAAGACTGTTTCAACTGGAACTTCATTCTGCAACAACATTCTGAAACCTTCAGCCACTATTAAAATGGAAAAAACATGTCTCTCTAATTTGAAAAGAAATAAGTACGAATAGCAGAAAACTATTGAGAAAACAATTTGCAAGCAGGATGGAATCTGGTGTAATAGGATGGGATACAAACTCTTTCGATCTAAATCTTTGGCTCCCTGTATAGCTCCTTTGCACTGATCTGTTATTTTAATGCTGAGCTAGTGAAACTCCTGGGAATTCACCTTCTGTAAGGAAAATCCTAGCTGGCAGAGAAAGCAAGAATAGCTGGCTTTGCTCCAGGGCACTGAAGAGAAGGCCATTTCCAGGGCAGGGGTGGGAAGCTACAATAGCTCATTATAATGGATACTGGTTTTGACGGTAATGATGAAGACTATCACCTCTCTGTATAAATACCTGAATATGTTGAGTAATGAGACTACTGAAAATAGATATGCATTCCACATAGTTTGGGGCAAAATTTTCATGTTTAAAAAACCAAACACACTCCCCTAAAAGAAAAAACAACCCAAATAAACAAACAAAAACCCCCTGAAAGCTCAAAATGAGTGATTTTTTTGAAGTCTTTACCTTTATCAAAATAAATACTATAAAATAATACTAGAAGAAAAAAATAACTAAATTTATTACTTATAAGAATTATTTTTTCTGTAAGTTACATTGTTTTCCATAGCAGTAACTGAAATGTGATGCTGGATTCCTATTTTTCTTATAAATACATAAACGCAAAGTAGTATAATTATTAAAGTATTTATTATGAATATTTACATGGTTTTCTGAAAGTAGAATTTACTTCATACATTCCCAGTCTTAAATAATTTGTTTTACAGCAAGGGATAACTGACTGTAGCACAGGAAGAAACAATATAATCAGCACTTTAAAGCACATTCTCTTTGAAGTTACAGCCTTCTAATCATTTAGGATCATATTTCTTAAAACACATGAAAGAACTTATTTGCTGAGACTAATAAAAACATCAAAACTACATAAGCCATATATTTGTATTTTCTTAGGACATGCTGCTGAATTCTAGACAAACCTGTCCTGCTAATAAATTTTATTTATGAATAATGTCAGGCTGTAAAACACTGCACAGTTTTCAGTACGGCCCAGAGACTAAAAAGTCTTCCTCTACCATTTACATTCAGTCTAGTTCTGGATTCCAGATGAAATTCCAGGCAGGAATATTTGTGCAATGTGCACAGAGTGCATTAATCCACTGCACTAGAAAGTTCATTAATTTTGAATACTGCTATCAATTGCACTACATGACATTGTGATAACTACATTATTACCTTTATAAAAATGCCTTTCCTAGTATTGAGGGCCTCATGTTTACTCTCTGGATATTCTGTGCAGTTTTGTAGATACACATGGACAGGCAGAAATCTCAAACAAATACGCATGTATGTTAAATACATTTATTGGCCTGCATTGGCCTGTCCCTCTAGGACAAGAGGAAATAGACACAAGTTCTGACAGGGAAGGTTCAGGTTGGAGATGAGGAGAAATATCTTCTCGGAAAGGGTGGTCGGGCATTGGAACGGGTTGCCCAGGGAGGTGGTGGAGTCACCGTCCCTGGAGGTGTTTAAGGACAGGTTGGATGTGGTACTTAGGGACATGGTTTAGTGGGTAATAGGTGGTGGGGGGACGGTTGGACTAGATGATCCTTGAGGTCTCTTCCAACCTTCATGATTCTATGATTCTATGATTCTGTGATCCTATGATTATAGACTATTTTTCCTTGGTACAGCTTAAATATGCAGGTTTCTGTGTGTATGAGCTAAAGAAAGCTCAAAGACTGTTTTCACAAATTTGCATTAATGTTTATTGTATCTTTAGAATCACAATATCAGGATCCTCATTTAATAAAATTAACAATCCATCTTTTTGGTTGTTGTTGTTTGCTTATTTTTATTGTTAAACATTGTAAATTAATTATTCATAAATGGAAACTAATGAAATTAAAGGTCAACAATAGAAAGTAAAATTAACTGTTCGGTGGATTTAAAAAGAATTGACTAAGGATCTAAGGAAAAATACTCATTTGACTGCACCATTCAATTTTGTAGCATGAAAGTGTGCTTTTCAATTTTAGAAGAGACTCCATTGTATAGATTCAGATACTTACAGCCTTTACCTTAAAGCAGGAGATGAGAACTAGATGACTGTTAACAAAGTTGAGGCATATTAGTGCATAAATCATCTAACAGAAGATGATCTGAGGGATTCCAATAGGCTGGTGAGATGGGCTGACAGAAATCTCATGAAGTTCAACAGTGGCAAATGAAATTCTGATTTTTTTTATTTATTTTTATTTTTTTTTAATTGGAGGATGGTCAAATACTGGAGCAGGATTTCCAGAAAGGCTGTGCAGTTTCTATCCTTGGATGTGTTTAAGACTCGACTGGAGACAGCCTTGAACAATATGATCTAAGCAGACCTGCTTTAAGCAAGTGGTTGGACTGGAAGCCTTCCAGAAGTCCCTTACAACATAAATTATTCTCTGATACTGCGAATTTAAAAGGAGATTTTATTGCCATCTTCAACTGGCAAATGGATGTTTATAGAAGCTATCTTAGATGTGCAGAGTGATTGGATAAGACATGAAAGACACAAGCTGGAACACAGGAAATACCAGATAAATATAAGGAAAAACTTCTTCATCATGAGGGTAGTCAAGCGCTGTAAAAGGACACAAGAGAAACCATGAAATTTCCATGGAGATATTCAGAACATGGCTGCAAAAGGTCTTGAGCAACCTGGTCTAATTTTGAGGATAGTATTACTTTTTGTGGGAGCCTGGACTCCACCGACTCCAGAGGACATTTCCAGCTAAAATCATTGTATGAATCTGAGTGCATAGAATTCCCTAAAATTTTCATTCCATTTAAAGGGCTTGCATGAAAAGTTGCCTCCAGAAATTCTGCAGTTATTTTTTTGATAGAAATATCTACATCTGCTTGCAAAAACATCGTAAAGCAACATTGCCCTTTTCCCCATACACACATATTCTGTTCATTATTTTACAGCAATTTCCGGTTCAAGTTTGTATCTGCGAAGATATAAATCTCTCTGAAAGTGTGGCTATATATGATCAAATCCACACAATGCATAAGCAGTAATTAACCATAGATTTCTTGTCCACTTGTAAATGAGAAAGAATGGGTAGAGCTGGAAATAATCAATGATTATATGACCTAATCTAATTTTTCATTTGTTTCTTCTTGGATTATCTCCAAAAGATGCTTATAATGTGTTAACTGAAAAAAAAAGTCCTCATTGTTTTATTATAGAAACTCATTAATACATTGGTCTGTCTATGGGTGGTCAAACTCTCTCAGCAGAATATGTTTGTAGAGGAGAAATGTGGCCATCAGATGTTTCAAACCACAGCCTGCTTTCCATGCATCTTTTTGATTTGTTTTCAGAAGGTAAAATTTTGAATTATTTTTTTTTCACATGAAAAATGATACTCACAGAGAATATTTTGCCATCCTGAAAATGGGATGATGTTTTCTATTTGTTAATGGGCTCTTTTTAATATATGTTTCAATCTTTGCTGAACTTCAATATCCTGTAACACTGCAGCCAAGGAGCACTCATCTCACCATGCATGAGGCAAGGTAGTGACGTAAAACAGCTTAAGTAGCTTAGCCAGGGACTAGAGAACATTTAGGGGATTTTTGGTTGGGTTTTTTGTTAGTTTATTTTGTTTTGTTTTGTTTTTAATTTTTAGTCCTTATAATTTTATTTATTTTGAAATATTTCTTCATATATACCACTGGGAGCAGCATTTATTTATTGCATGCAACTCATCCATTCAAGGTCTCTTCTATGAAAAACAGTGGTAGAACTAAGGTGTGCATTTACCTCTTTCTGTCAAAAAATGATCCAAACCAAAAATTTAAAAATGGATGTGTACTTTGCATAATAATAAGAAAAACCTTTCCACAATTAAACTATTAACTGACTTCTGCTTTTGTAGACAGAGTATCTGTTACGTATGGTGCTGAAAGTGGTGCTTTTATCCGTGTTTAAGAAAGAAGTTGCATAAAAGTGGTATAAATCTAATGCCAAGTAGCACTGACCTATTTAGTCTGATGAGGGAGAGGAAAACAAACTACTGGAAAATATCAGGGCAGATGGCCTTTAGCCTTACACATGTCAAGCTTCTTGTATACCAAGTGCCATGGTGCCATTTGTCTTTGTTAGTAGGACCTTAGGTTAAATAAATATCGGGTTAAGAAAGGGGATTTTTCTAGGTGAATTTATTCCCGAAAGCTGAGACGACATCCTCTGGGCCATTTATAGATTTGTTCTCCATATTGTAGTTTAACCACTTCCAAACCACTTAAGGCAGCTGCTGGGACCAAAAGTATCATCCCAATCTCCATTCTGTGAGCACAAAAAGCTGATACCTAAATAATTCTTTGGCCTGCAGCTGTAGACTATTTTTCCTTGGTACAGCTTAAATATGCAGGTTTATGTGTGTATGAGCTAAAGAAAGCTCAAAAACTATTTTCACAAAGAATTTGGAACCTTCGAAGAGTGATTTATAAGCTTATTTTTATTTCTGTAAGTAATGTCACTAAAATTAATTCATTAAGCATTAGGTAAGTTCAGAGGGGTTAGTGAGACTGGAGCTTTAGTGGTTAAAAATGTTATACTGGGTCATGAGGGAGTAAGAAGAATGGAACAGAAAATTAAAGATTTTTTTCCTTCTGTTTCAATATAACGTTTCTTTTTGAATGTGTTTGTCTTTTCCACTTCAGCTTTGATGGTCTCAACTGTCGCTTTCTGATAGATCAAGTTCTGGTACAGTGAAATAAAATCAGGGTAAGGAAAGTTGAATTCTTTCAGTGTAAATACATATAAAATACACTCTAGGAATAGGTAGCACTCTCCATCTTCTGTCTCTCAAAATTCTTTGCACACTGGGTTCAAATATCCAAAAATACTCCCTGCCTGAACTTTGATTTTTAAAGCGTCTTTACTGTCACTGTTCTGATATTGCATCCGCAGTCACAGGAGCTGTTGCCTTCTGGTAGCTACACAAAATGACTTGTAGCTCTTATATATGGCCCATCCTCTTATCCCCTTCCAGGACAGACACACAAGCATTAGTTTTAAATTCTTTATTTTTTTAACAGTTTATTTGGGCTTTTCCTTTTTTCTTATTTTTATTGACTTCTACAGAGTGAACTGATAAATTTTAAACCTAAACCATCTCTAAGCTTAGCTTGTTCTTATTATGTATCTGCAAATTCTTTTTGTCCCTCTGGGTCACCAGACTTCAAATGACAAAATAAGGGAAATACAAAATGTATAACATATATATATAAATTTCTGAGTAGATGCTTAACCAACCTAACTAGCAATTCTACTACTTGGACATTTTGTATCTTGGATTGTGTCTACACAAGGGTAAAACATCATAGCAATTTTTTTTTAATCTTGCTCGGTGTTTCTTGTGGCCTTTCAAAAGTGTGATCCCTCCTGGTTCGCATGTTTTCAGGCAACCCTAAATCATCCGCCAGTACCTAATTGCTTTTAAAGGTGTTGGGGACTACCTGTGCAATGGCTTTGTCTTCAATTGCAATGTAGACGAACCCGTACTGTGTTACTATCAGCCCTCCTGTGTTACCAACAGCACGCGAGTACGGAATAATGCTGTTCAAAATCATCAGCAAACACAAAGGGACAGATTCAGTAGGAGAGGAGGAATCATCGTCAGACCTGTGCTTTAAAAAATATGTTCAAGCAACTGCAGAGACGCTATCTGGCAGTAGAATCTCTGATTTAAAAGTGACTTTCCAGCCACCAATGAAAAATTGCTATAGAATAACTGCTGGGCATTGGCTGGGGGTCTGTGGTGCACTAACAACAGGTTGTTACGCTAAATTACAATAATCTCCCTGTCAAATTTCCCTCCTATTTTTCTGTTTGAGTAGATATACACCTTTTCCTTGTACCACTAAAACTGTGAGGTAGTAACTCTTTTCTTTACAGCTGGCTACAATTCCCAGTGCAAGGAGCACAGACCTCTAAATTTGGTACCCAAACTCTATAATAACAGAAATCAATATCACAAAAAATGTGACGGTCACTGTGCAAACACTTCAACAATCCAGCTCCGTTTGGTACAGTATTATAGAATCATAGAATCATTAAGGTTGAAAGAGACCTCAAGGATCATCCAGTCCAACCGACCCCCCACCACCTATTACCCACTAAACCATGTCCTTCAGTACCACGTCTAACCTTTCCTTAAACACCCTCAGGGATGGTGACTCCACCACCTCCCTGGGCAACCCGTTCCAATGCCTGACCACCCTTTCCGAGAAGAAATTTCTCCTCATCTCCAACCTGAACCTCCCCGGGTGCAACTTGCAGCCATTCCCCCTTGTCCTGTCACTAGTTATCTGCGAGAAGAGGCCGACCCCCAGCTCGCCACAACTTCCTTTCAGGGAGTTGTAGAGGGCAACAAGGTCCGCCCTGAGCCTCCTCTTCTCCAGACTAAACAGTCCCAGTTCCTTCAGCCGCTCCTCATAAGACCTGTGCTCCAGCCCCTTCACCAGTTTCGTTGCCCTTCTCTGGACATGCTCCAGGGCCTTGACGTCTTTCTTGTGGTGAGAGGCTCAAAACTGGACACAGTACTCGAGGTGCGGCCTCACCAGGGCTGAGTACAGGGGGACAATCACCTCCCTGTTCCTGCTGGCTACACTATTCCTGATACAGGCCAGGATGCCGTTGGCCTTCTTGGCCACCTGGGCACACTGCCGGCTCATGTCCAGGCGAGCGTCAACCAACACCCCCAGGTCCTTTTCCTCTACAGAGCTTTCCAGCCACCCCGCTCCCAGCCTGTAGCGCTGCCTGGGGTTGTTGTGGCCAAAAGGCAGGACCCGGCACTTTGCCACATTGAACCTCATCCCATTGGCCTCTGCCCAGCGATCCAACCTGTCCAGGTCCCTCTGCAGAGCTATCCTACCCTCCGGCAGATCCACACTTCCCCCCAGCTTGGTGTCGTCTGCAAACTTACTGAGGGTGCACTCAATTCCCTCATCCAAATCATCAACAAAGATGTTGAAGAGGATGGGCCCCAGCACCGACCCCTGGGGAACACCACTCACAACCAGTCACCAGTTGGATTTCACTCCATTCACCAGCACTCTCTGGGCCCGGCCATCAGACAGTTTTGAACCCAGCGAAGAGTGTACCCGTATTGGCTTCAATCTGTGAACGCAGTGAATTAATTAAATCTCTTGGTTTTAATGTAGGTTGGTAAAAATTGTCCCATTTCATACCTCAGTTGCACAGCCAACAAAATTGCCATAAAACCTTACTTTTGGGCAGTGTAACACCACCACATGAGGTGAGACAGAATTACACAATTAAATCATAACTGGAGAATATTATGGATTTATATTTCAGGATAATGAGGATCAAAAAACCATTATGCACATTCAGAAACTTTTCCTGCTGGTATGTGCGGAGTGACTCAAACATATCGCTAGTGAAAATGGTGACATCATGATCCAAATCCCACATAGATTTCCACTGTTGTGAGAGTGCTCAAAGGATGCCTTTAAGCATAATCAAGAATGGCACACAGAGGAAACTGAAGCTGATTGCTGACTGCTTTTTCCTTCCACATGTAGGCCCACAATTACTTCCCCTTGTTTTATATTCTGCATTATGTGGCGTGACATCATTGAGCAGGCTTACAGTTTATACTGCTGGAAATGGTAAACTGTGCCAGAGATAAACTAGATTGCTGCCTTGTCACAATAAAGGTCTCATCTTTCACCATAAAGGCTCCAAATTGTCCCCCAAGAAATAAAATACTGGCAGCCATAATTTATAAAAGGACATTGTTAAAGAAACAAGTTACAGGAACTCTATTCTGTCCTTCCAAGTCACAAGCTGTTTGAGGTTTTCATCAGCCAGTGTTTGCTGGCCATGCTCTGTTATCAAATTGGGACAGATCTCACTGATTTCAATTCATTGGCTGAGTTCAATGGCACACTATGAAGTGTGCAGGTTATGGCTCACATCATTCTTCTCAAAGAATATTATTTTTATGTCAGTGTCCCTCATCCTACAGCTTTGCTTCTCAGTAGTCTCCATACCATCATGACTGTTTTTGCTGAAGCAAATTTTAAACAGGAGGATACATCTGTTTTGTGGTAGCTTCAGGATATTTGGATAAAATTCTATCTGAAACATTAGAAAAGGTAAAGATAGAATAAAAAGGATATTTGTTCTCACTGCAGGACTTTTCCTAGTTGAGTTTCTTTGGATATTCTGTCTGAAGTCCATTCCACAGTTCATTCCATCCATTAAATCTTCCTCTACAAAGAATACTAGAATCTGGTGGAACGCAATATAAACATGTGACCTTCACCATCAACAGTCATTTCAGTTTCTGTTCTACTTTTATTTGCACTGAGGTTTTAATTTCAGTATCCTTCTCACACTTCCTTTTGGATATTTGGATTCTTCTTCAAAAATGAAATCTGCAGATATTTCTGCTCCCTTCTGTATTCTAACTGTATCATAGATTTTCTATGACCTCTTTGTCATGTTTAAAGTTAATGAAGTGCTTTCTGTCCATTGAACAGAGTGGGACGGGAGGGGAGGAAAGCTGTATATCTAGATCATGTCTGAAGGGGATTCCTTCATATTACTTCTACTAAAAATAGAAATTTTAGTATCAAGTTTATTTTCACTTATAGCAGCCTGAATCTGAAGCAATACCAACAACTTGGTATTTACTTTCAGTGAATTTACTCTGGACATTCAATGAGTAGAGGCTCTGAATCTTAGACTTCATTGAATGCTCTGGATTTACTTCACAGTAATATATCAGAGAATGAATCTGAGATTTGTTTACAGGAGTATAAAAGGGTAAATTTGTAGCAGCCAATACAAGGGTCAATTTAATTAACGTCAGCAGCATCCCTGAGAAACCGTTGGCTTGGCTTTTATTTGCTGAGGACATTTCCTGTACAAGCTCGAGGAATTCTTGGAAGAAACAAGAGAGTGCAAAATCCCATTTACAAACACTAACAGTCCATTGTCATCTTTCTGACATATTTCTATTAAAGTATTAAATACAGCTCAGCCCTTAATGACTCTTTCAACAAAGAACTGCCAGTTCAAATAGCCATCTTTAGGGTCTTGAGTATTATTATTTTTTTTCCTGAGTTATCTCCTATGGCATAAAATATTAGTTAACATGTAGCGACCTGAACAGCTATTAAAAACCCATCTGAAACAAAGAATGAAACGAGGCAGCTACACCTCTTTATTATGTCCATTTACATATGGCATTGGCTACCAAACCCAACCAGTCTTGGGGCCAGAAATAAATCTTGTTAATTTAATGACTGGACAATAAAAGAATATTTCCTGCTCATTTTTTTAAGAGTGTATCATCTAATAAAATACCCTTTAAGCCAGAACTCAGAGGGAGAAATTTATTTTCATATTATTCACAGTGAATTGCTCTTGATATTAATTGCACAACAGCAATGGTATTGAATTCATTGCTTTTTAGGCCCCGCTGTACCCAGCTGACTGATCTTCCTTTTGCTTCCATGATGTATCAGGAAAAATATGGTAGTTGTAATACAGAGCAGGACATGTGCAAGCTGAAATGATCCAAAGTAGTCCCTAAGAACATCTATTGAGCCACAGCTAATGAAGCTGTGTTCAAGGCGAGGAGACTGCCAAATGGACAGAAAAAATCACTACCTAATGCAAACAAATCCAAATGTCTGTAAGGTAAGAGAAATTAAGTAACTGACACAGAAAAGCCCAGATAGCTGTATTCTGCCTCAATCAGCTTGTGGTTTAGTTCTTCTAGCTTGTCTCATTTGTGATTTCTTGGAAGCCAGAGAGACAGTTCCATTGTCCCGATGGGATTGGTGGTATATTCTATCAAAATAAATTTGGTATAGTCCTTAACTTACAGGAGATCATGCAGTATAAACCAAACATCATTAAAAAACAAAACAAAAATCACCCAAAACAATGTTCAGTCCTTACTGAGCAAAAAAACTGTGATTTTGACAGCTCTTGAATGACAAGAGGCTGGGAGAAAGTAAAAGAGACATTTAGGAAAAAAAAATGACAGGGAAGATGGAGAATTTGAAGAGTTCTTAAAACAAGTTGAGAAAAAGATTGAAGTTGAAAATAAAGAAATAAAGGATGAGAAATTTCAAAAAACTCTTAAAAGAAATTGAAGAAGCAATTTGTCTACTTATATATGATGGCAAGTTTTTTATAACATAGATAAGAAAGAAGTTTTCTATTATTTTGTTTCTAACTTTGGCAAATTCTGCCCAAGAAAGGAATCCTTTCAAAGAAAGATAAATGAGGTCCTTGGTATTTCACTGTAAAAAAACCTAAAAATTGTATTCAATTAAAGTGAGTGAGACAACACCGTCTAAAAAGAGCTGCTCTAAATTATACACACTGATGATCAATTCATATATGTAACCAAGATACAGAAAATTCCAGGGAAATTTTCCCTACATAGTGAAACAGAAACAGTTGGGTTTTTATACATATCTGAGAAATAGAAACCCTCACCTCTGTTATTTTCCTAATATAATATAATACCTATAGAAAACCAGCCATGGACATAAAAGTACAAAACTTGTTTTGTTGAAAGTCTTGAAGGTATTTGTGGTGAGTTAATTGCTCCTTTTTGTAGACTGACCCTATAAAATGTTGTGAAAGAAGGATAACTGTGAAAGTTTCCCCTGTGGAGTTCAATATGGGAGGACAAAGAGGCAAGGATTGTACAAAGACCATGATCTTTTCCTGTTTCCATGGTGATACAGTGCCAGAAAAGATGCACCCATTTAAACTAGTGGATCCTGCTGCATTGTATTTTTAAGAAGATTTAGCTCTGCTGGTTGTCCATTGGAATGAGAAAGAAGTTCCTGAGCTCTGTTCAAACTCTTCCCATCCCTCCTCATTTAGATAGCATGAGCTAAGAGGCATCACAATGTAGAAAAGCCACAGAAAGCATGAAGATTCATAAGTCTTACACTTAAGGGAAGGTAGATTCCAGATATGCACTCTCCAAAAATGACTTGCATTCCTAACATAGTGATGGGAAAATTGAGGTTTTCTGGTTGAAAAAGAAGTCTCAGAGATGTTTCTGTCTGTTGGTTAGACATCATATTCTACCTACGTTGCTGCATCCTGGAACTTGTCAGAATTTGCTGAGAATGTGAACTGTCACGACTTGGGTTTGAGTTTTCTTTCTTATGTATGCACTTATGACAGTGAGGAAGATGAACCTTTTAAATGGAGATAACACCCGTCATCACACTAATTATACATGTGGAAAATTTAGATAAGCTCCTGGACATCCATGTCGCTCTTGCGAGCATCAAACTTCAAAGCTAAGAAGAGCTAAGGTTAAGAAAAAGTGTTCAGTTTACTTAGCTATAGGTTAGGCCATCCCTGAAATTAATGTAGATCTGAGAGCATGTCAGTAGGGACACAATATAGTTATCTCATGAGAAGCAGGAAGACAAATAGTCATTATCTGTGGTTACTGTGGATGAAGGAGATTATAATGTAAGAAAAGATCAATATCTCTTCTTAGCTCATTGTTTCTGGTGTTTGGTATTATGAATTTTCCAGAGTCTTAATTTCAGACAATGTTATAAGTCTTTATTGAGAATCAGGGGAGAGGGAGTGAGAAGTGTTCCCATGGTGTCAGTGGGGGTTTTCAGCTCTTTATTGACTGCTTGAGTTCATCCTGCTGTGTAGTTGCTGCTTGGCTTATCCAATGTTGCTACCATGAGGACAGTGCTACCCAGGATGAAATACGTTACATCCCAGGACATGCAAGCGCAAGATTCATGAATGCTGATGTTTCTATCATGGAGTTATTTTCTGTGACTGTAGTGGAGATCTGTTGGCTTTAAGCTTTATGTTACACAAAGAATAAACAACTTGTGTCATCCTTTTTCCTGGGAAATAACTACTTTATCAAATTTACTTAGTAACATCCCATAGCCACCAGCTCATTTTCCTTCAAGGTAGTCCAGCTGATATACATGGTATTAAATCATGACCAATTGTTCCCAGATTGAATTTAAATTTGAAATTTATTGCTTCCAGTTCAGATACAGAGAAGGGCTCATGCCTAACAACTCAGCTGATGTTTCATTTCTCACAACTGTTTTACCAAAACATGTCTATCTGCAAACCTTTTGTCACTAATATCCTTGAACTTCATCCAGAGGAGGGCAAGAAAGCTGGTGACAGGGCTGGAAGGCCTGTCCTGTGAGGAGGGGGTAAGGACTTTGGGGTTGTCTAGTTTGGAGAAAAGGAGGCTGAGGGGTGATCTCATTGCTCCCTACAGCTTCCTGGGGAGGGTACATGGGGATGGAGGTGCTGATCTCTTCTCCCTGGGATCCAGTGACAGGTGGGAATGGTTGAAAGCTGCACCAGGGGAGGTTCAGACTGGACATAAGGAAGCGTTTCTTTATCAAGAGGTTGGTCAAACACTGGAACAGACTTCTTAGAGAGGGAGTCGATGCCCCAAGCCTGTCAGTGTTCAAAAGGCATTTGGACAATGCCCTTAATAACATGTTTTAACTTGATCAGCCCCAAATTGATCAGGCAGTTGGACTAGATGATCCCTGTAGGTCCCTTCCAACTGAAAATATTGTATTGTATTGTATTGTGTTCTGTTCTATTCTATTCTATTCTATTCTATTCTATTCTATTCTATTCTATTCTATTCTATTCTATTCTATTCTATTCTATTCTATTCTATTCTATTCTATTCTATTCTATTCTATTCTATTCTATTCTATTCTATTCTATTCTATTCTATTCTATTCTATTCTATTCTATTCTATTCTATTCTATTCTATTCCATTCCATTCTATTCTATGACATAACTATCACAATTGTAAACAAATGTATTCAGACAGTATTCTGCAAATTTCCAGCATTTTATTCCTGCTCTAGCCTTTCACAGAAGTCATATTCCTGTTTACCTACACCCTTTTCCTCTACACTCCCCAAGAGACACATAGAAGTTTGTACATATCCACCAACTTCCAGGCAGCAACCAGTGTTACTGAAACAAAGTTCAGTCCGTAAGTTGTTTCCCATAAACTACATGTGCTTCACTAGTAAAGATATTTTTTTTCTTTTATTAGGGGTCCTGAGATTTCCTCTCTTCTGAACCAAAAACCCTTCAGCACATTCCCAATTGTTATTATTAAAAAATATGCCATGTTGGTGTGCTTAAACCCTGCTTTTCCTGTGCAATGCATACAATACAGCAGCACATCCATTTTCAGTTTCTCAGCTATGCTTTAAAGAAAGATTCTTGTAAAAGATAGGCTTTTCATTATTTTACATCATTTAAATGTATTAGAGATTTTCAGTTTACCTTTTTTCTTGGCTGTCAGAACTAATTTCAGTGCTGCTTTTTTTTTTAAAAAAAAGAGTTGATACAATCAAATCATAATAGTATTTTGCTTATTGATATATTTTGTTTGATAGCTGGATTAAGACGCTTGCAACTCCTAATCCCAGACCAATAAAATAAGTAATCTTCCACAGATTTCAGGGCTCAAAGGTATCCTAATTTTTTTAATGACATCTTTTTATACAGTGTTTAATTAACTGGATTTTTTAGTTATAGATTAAAAAAAAAATTAAGATAGCAGAAAAGCAATCTGGTTTACGGGTATCAACCTATGTCATTTAGAAACACAGAGAAATTAGTCACTGATGTAAGTATTATTAAATTTACCCTATTATGCTTTAGGCACTTAAAGCATAAGTGTTTATGATCTTCAATAGGAAAGATACTTTTATATCTATTGCATTAAAAATCTCCTGTCATACAATTTCAAAAGAAGAGAAATGCAATGAGAAATGCTACATGTTAATTAAGAATCAGATTCAACATTAAAAACTCCATAGATTTCCACTACCTATTTTTTTTTTTATTTAGCCATCAGTGTTCAAAGAATCTTTTAAAACTCCACAAGCACAGAAAAAGAAGTGTGTTACTCTTCTATAGTGATCTTAGAAGTTCATACACCGGTTCAGAATATGTATATCTTTCATGAAAACCAGTTTTGGCTTCTGTACTATCAGAATTGGGGCATAGCCCCTTTCCAAAGATCTTAATCTGACAGATAAAATAGGTCATATGAATTTTATCCTGACAGAGCTGCTTTTCTTCCAAGACTTTTGAAGGCTTCCAGATTGATGAGTTGGGTAGGACACCTGCCTTGCAGACAAGTGAATTGGATGAGATGAATTTCCATAAGCCTTTTGCTAAGGACAAGTTAGGAGTCCTGTGTCTGCTTTTCAGAAGTGAGAAATAATTGTGAATCCCTTGGGTTCGTGGTACTTAAAAAAAATTAAAATAAAATATTCTACTCTGAGATTCAGCTAATCATTCCACTCACTAGATATATATGGTGACCACAAACCCACCTCCTGAAATTGCAGTTATTTTGCTGTAAGGAGACACAGTATCAGATGCTGGTGACACCTTCCTCCCATGGAAGAAATGAGAACTTTTTGAGGGTCTTTAATATTATCATAGAATCATAGAGTGGTTTGGGTTGGAAAGGACCTCAAAGATCATCTAGTTCCAACTACCCAAAATTGTGAAAGTGCAAACACTCAATGAAAAAAAAGATATTTGTCAAAGTCAGGAAATGTATTCATCTAGAATAAAGACATAGGGCTGATCCCTTCTCTAGTATATATCAGACATTTATCAATTTGCAGTTTGTTATGCTGAAGAGTCAACCTTAAAAAGGAAAATTTTAGCAAAGAAGAAAATCTTTATCATAAAAAGATCTGTTAAGCTTTGGAAAACATTTTTGCTTGCCAGTCAACAAGTGTATTAATTTTAACAATGCAACTTTTGTAAAAGATCAGTTTTGCTTTAGCAAATAGCAGGACAGGTTCTGTCATGTTAATGACTGACTTTGACCCCATCAAACAGGCTCTGAAGCACCATTACTTCACTGCAATGTCTTGAGAAATTTGCGCAGAAGAAAATCGGTGTAAGGTGAATTTGTCGTTTGTATTCAGTGTAAAAGAAAGTAGCAGAACAGTCAGTGACACTTTCATTTTGGTGGGGTTTTGCCTAATTTATCATAGACTATACCTGAAAATTCTGGAAATATTTTAATCCAAATTGGTGCCACTTTTTAGTTCCTGAAAGATTACAGATGTGCCTGTTTTCTCATGTGCTAAGTGGTGGTGTTCTCAGCCAGTGAACTCTGAAGCATCTGAGAGACCCTACAAAAATACAGTGGTCCACTCACAGGCAACCTCTCCACTGGGGATCTCTCTCTCCTTAGTAAGTCAGTATCTTTTGTAAACTGAGGATGACAGTATTTCCCATTTTCCAACCTTTGTCTGAATTCGAGGTTTCTCAGGACAACAGTACCTCTCAAGTGTATAACCTCTGCATAACACCAAGAAGAATGGGGGTCGTCTCAAGGTGGGAATTCTCAGTCCTTAAGGAAACATAACTCCAAGCAGCCGTTGGCAAAAAATCCTCCCTGTATCTCTAATACACCAACATTTTGTTCTCTTATTGAAGTTGGATATGTTTTAACTTATTGTCCTCTTTTATTTGTAGTGTATGGAGAATTTTGAATTTCACCTTTGCTTTCACACAGCTTTAATAACTGTTAAACTGCAAATCTACTGTACGTAGGAATCAATTCTTATATCCTCACAGCAGCGACTATAAAACAAGAAACATAAAATCACACAGTTAGATACTCAGTAATTACAAATAATTCGTCTTCATCTCCACCCTTCATAGCAATAGTGTTAGTTTTGGCTTAAGGAGCTGAGGTAGATCAGTAGCTGAGAGATATTTTGAGACCTTCTTGCCTCTTCTGTTCATGGTTCCATCAACGTAAACCAGAAAGTGATTTCAAATTGCATAAATCAAACACATTTCCATTATTAATAGTCCGAGCTCATTTCTAACAAATAAAATATAAGCCAATATTTTAAAATATTTGTCAATAAATGGCTGAATTGAGCCACTTCCTCTAGTTTTTTTTTGTTTTGTTTTGTTTTTTTGAGCGCTATCCAGCAAGCATCTATGTAAAGGTACATCCTCAAACACAAAGCAAGGACAGACTGAAATATCCTACTAATCCACCTCAGGCAAAAGCCTGTCTGAACAGATGGACTTTTCTCTATGCCTTCAGGTTTTCCTGCATTACTAGTGGAAATTAGTTCCAGAGGGGAGAGCCTTCTCTTGAGAATTTGTCATCACCTGCCCTGAGACATTAAACTCAGTAGCACAGAAGGAAAGAAGCATTTCCCCAGAAAACTGGGACCTAAAGCATCTTAGAGAGTAGTATGAGTTTACTGGCACGTAGTTTGCAGAGGACTCTTTTGAGCTGTAATAACAGCTTGTGCTACCCACAGCTAATTCTCCCTTTGCAAGCAGTGTGGGAGAAGCTGTCCTGAGCAACGTGCTCACAATTGTTCTGTATTTGCACCATCACACTCCAGACCAGCCAGAATTACCAAAACAGACTGCTAGGAAACTCAGGATATTTCAGCAGCTGAGAAATTTGGATATGAAGATTGGAAATCAGGTTCAGAGAAGCTGCATACAGACACAGAGTGATAGAGTAACTGATTTCTGTAAAACAAAATTATTTTTAAGGTTCCAGCTGTCTGTAAGTTTTAAATAATTGGTGTTGTATATAGTACCCATTTGACATAGTCCTTAATCCTGTGGAGACTCATGGGGTTTGGTTACTTGTTTAAAGTATAAGTGGAATTTGTTGTTGGCCTTTTATCTGCCTGACTCATTCATGTTTAAGCAGAGTTATTTTTTCCTTTTATTTTTTAATCAAAGTTTTCATTATAAAAACATAGTCCTACTATTTATTTTATATACAAGTTGTTCCTAGTGTGATGTAATTTTAATGAATGGTTTTCACAAAAGGGAAGACCATAATCAATTAAAGCTATATATATAAAAAAAAACATTTTAAAGCAAATACAATCAACTCAACTTTTCAGAAAATCAACTCCTTTTCAGTAAACAGTGTATTGATTCTAAAGCTTCGCATGCATATTGTGTCACTTAGAGAAAATTTCTATTTCAAGTGTCTGCCTACTCCTTGCAAACACGCATCTGAAAACCTAAAGAGTTTGTCAAGCTCTGGTCTAATTTATTTACATTACATGTTGTCAACAGCAGTAGGTGGCAATCACCATGGGACCAAAAAATAAAAAAAAAAGGCACTTTGAGAGTAAATATAAAACGGTGAATGAAGATGGTGCTTGCATACAAGATGAAAATGGACTGCAAATCAACTGAACTAAAAACCAGATGCAGTACTTGGCATCGATTTTGACTTTTACTGGGTCATTATGAGGGTGAGAAAGTATTTATAATCTTAGTAGAGTTCATTAGGTTATGGAATTTGAGAGACAATAGAACTTTTTAAAAGATAATGTTAATTCTGTGTCTGGTTGCCTGAGGAATGGATGGCTTACTATGCTCAGTGATAGGCACAAAAGACCTGTGTTGGCATGTAATGGTGAGTGTGGGACTGTCAAAGTGTGGTTACAATCCTGTACTGTGACATCAAGGAGTGAACGGACAATGCTCTTAGTCATAGAATCATAGAATCATTAAGGTTGGAAGAGACCTCAAGGATCGTCTAGTCCAACCATCCCCCCACCACCTATTACCCACTAAACCATGTCCCTAAGTACCACATCCAACCTTTCTTTAAACAGGGACGGGGACTCCACCACCTCCCTGGGCAACCCGTTCCAAAGCCCGATCACCCTTTCTGAGAGGAAATTTCTCCTCATCTCCAACCTGAACCTCCCCTGGCCCAACTTGCAGCCATTCCCCCTTGTCCTGTCACTAGTTATCTGCGAGAAGAGGC
>VWZZ01002240.1:491911-508792 GCA_013399095.1 Psophia crepitans | reverse complement strand
TGATGATCTCAGAGGTCCTTTCCAACCTTAGTGATTCTATGATTCTATGACTCTATGACTCTATGAACCCACCTACAGCAGGTGGTTCTTCATTCTCCCAGTCCCTGACTTTGCCTTCTGACTTGGGTGGAGTGATTAGAGCACTTGCTGGTGAAGACTGAGGCGAAAAAGTTGTTGAGCGCTCCTCAGCCTTCTCCATATCTCCAGGTAACCAGGTCTCCCATTTCCTTCTGGAGAGTGCCCACATTTTCCCTAGTCTTTCATTTATCACTGACATACCTACAGAAGCTTTTCTTTTTGCCCTTGATGTCCCTGGCCAGATTTAATTCTATGAAGCCTTTAGCTTTCCTAACCTGATCTCTGACTGCTTGGACAGTTTCTCCCTATTCCTCCCAGGCTACTTGCCCTTGCTTGCAGTGTCTGTAGGCTTCCTTTTTATGTTCGAGTTTTCCAGGACCTCCTTGTTCATCCATGTAGGCCGCCTGTTGTTTTTGCCTGGCTTCCTCTTTGCTGGGTTGAATCTCTCTTGAGCTTGGAATATATATGTGTATATATATATATATATAAATATACTGAAGTATATTTTATTTTAAATGCAGATTTAAATAAACAGATGAGGTTTTTTTCCCCTATTGTCTTTTAAGAATCTGCCAAAGCCTCTAACAAAATGCTTTCACCTTTGCCTAAAACTTTGAACATTTAAGGAGCAGCCAAAATAGCAGTAGAACATTTACTGTGGTAAACATAAGCTGAAGTATTATTATTGTTATAAATTGACAAATACTTATTAAAAGTTCTGACTGAAATAAATGGTCATGTGGTAAATATCTGATCTGATTCAATGAAAACAACAGAAAAAGTTATATCAAAATATCATTATGAACCCTATAAACAAATAAAACTTGACTGTAGGGAAAAAAATAAATTGACAAATTGTAACTTCAAAAGTGGAATGACAGTATTCATCTAAAGACAGAAGGTCGATGGATGGTCCAGGTATGTCTGACCTACCCACTGTTGTTGTTATGTTATTTGCCTACTTAGAAAAATACTAAAATACATAAAATGTATACAATAATTTATTTTGTTAGATAGTATTTGCCTGCCCGGTCAGGGGCTATTTATTTAAAAGTCATTCAAGACTGGAGAATTGGAACAATTTCTGAGAAAGTGGATTAGAAATAGCAGTGTGTGTCTCTCTCCCTGATGTATCCTGCTCCTATCAGCAAAGTCTTGATTAGATTAAAGAGTTTGTGTGTTTGTTAAAATTTTTCAGGAAAAATAAATAACTTGCAGTTCTGAGATCTGATCCAAAATCTATTAAAGCCCCTGAAAAGATTTAAATTATCTTTGGGTGAGGCAATAGCTGTTAATATGGTTGTTTCAGTGATTTATCCAATCTATTTAATCCTACAGACTAATTCTGTTTACCTACTGTCTGTTTTCCTTTCTAAAGGCTGGAGTTTGCATAATTAGAGCTGAAGGTAGCCACAACAACAAATGGTGAAATTTCCTTGAAAATCTTGAATTGAGCTTTGTAATTTGATAAAAATAAAAGCTTGGAACATTTATACCGAGAAATTTCATGCTAACACTATCAATTACTTTACTGCATTTTATAGTCATAATGATGGATGGGTTCTTCTGTAAAATATTGAATTACAATGATATTAATGCACAGAACCCTTATACATCATGCTATACTAAAAAGCCTCAAATCTTCCAAATCTTCTCAAAACCCCACAAAAAAATAACAAACACCCCCCTCCCCCTCCCAAATAACTCCCATAGCTTCTTAATCTTCACAACATGCAACAATATGCTTAAAATGATCACTGTGCTTTTCTTCTGCGTAATGTTAAGAAACACACTTTCCTACTAGTTTGGTTGTAACCAGATCTTCAGAAAAAAATTCTTTCTGAATTTTCTCTGTTATAACTATTTTCAAGGGGTCAGTAAGTATGAGGAACAACTGTGCATGTTGACACACGTGAACTCTGGAGATATCCTTTTGAGTACTATTATAAGAGAACACGAAGAAATTGATATAAATCTGAAGCCAGCCACAACATTAAAAAAAAAAAAAAGAAGCTTTTTCAGCAATTTGGTGTTAAACCATCCTTCACAAAACCACGGAATGGATGGGATGGGAAGGCACCTCTGAATATCATCTAGTCTAACCCCTTGCTTAAGCAAGGTCAGCTAGGTTGCTCCAGACAGTGTCTGGTCAGGTTTTGAATATTTTGAAGGATGAAGACTCCCCAACCTCTGTGGCCAATCTGTTTCAGTGTTGACCACCTTCAATAAAAAATTATTTTTCTCATGTTTAAGTGTAATTTTATGTATTTCAGACTGTGCTCATTCCCTCTTTTCTGCTCACTTGGCACACCGAGATGGTTCTGACTGCATCTTCTTTATTTCTTCCCATCCGGTATCTATACATATGGGCACAATCCTCCAGAGCCTTTCCTACTCCAGGTTAAACAACGCCATTTCTCTCAACTTCTCCTCATATGAAATATGTTCCTATCTCTAAATCGACTTTGTTCCCCTTTGCTGGACTTGCTCCAGTATGTCCATGTCTGTCTTATTCAGGGGAGCTCAGAAAGAGACTCAGCACTCCAGATGTGTCTCAGTAGGGCTGAGCAGAGAGAAAGGATCACCTCCTCCGACCTGCTGACACCTTTCTGTCTAATGCAGTCTGGGAAGCTGGTGTTTTTCTTTGCCACAAGGGGACATTGCTAGCTCATATTCAAGTTGCTGTCCACCAAATCTCCCGAGTCCATCTCTGCTAGGCTGCTTTGCATCTGGTTGGTCCTCAGCCTGTACTGGTACATGAGACTGGTCTTACTTTTGCCCCTTGGTGAACCTGAAGTTCATTTCAGACTATTTCTCTAGCCTGACAGGTTGTGCTGACTGAGAGCACAGACATCTGGTTTATCAAACACTTCTCTCAATTTTGTATCATCTACCAATGTGCTGAGGTTGAACAGTGCTCCATCATCCAGGTTATCAATGGAGTATTGCGTTCAGCACAACTCCTGGGGTACACCAGTCATTACAGACCTCCAGCTGGACTTTGTGCCACTGCTAACAACCCTTTAAGCCCAGGAGTTCAGCCAGTTTTCAATCCACTTCTTGGTCCACTTATCTGTCCATACTTCATCAGTTGGTCTGTGAAGATGCTATGGAAGGCAGTGTGGAAAGCATTGCTAATTCAAGATGAATTACATCCACTCCTTTCTCCTTTTCCTGTATTCTAGATTCAAGACTGCTTAATTGAATTCCTGGCTATGCCACATGCTTATGGTCTTGTCAAGATAACTATTTAAGAAAATTCAAGTATTTTGATGTTATAGAACATGTAAGGGGCCAGAAATTATTCTGCAGGTTACCTAGATTTCATGGATGATACAAATTTTCCATATATATATATGCAAAGTTTTAAGAAATGAGATTCAAGACACCTTGTCAATGCATAGACTGCTTAGATCACAATTCTTACTGGTTTGAGAGTAAATATCTCACTAGAATGAGTTGAAAGACTTCGTAATGTGTTCTTTTTAGGAAAACAATTTTCTGTAAGGTAAATATCTCTATAAACTTACCATTATGAATGTGAACTAATATATACAGCAGGATGGATACATTAAAAATGAAAATCTGTCACTCATACCCCTCTGTCTCTTTTTTTCACTTTCCTTTTTCACATGGCAAAGCACCAGATTGAACAGCCCTGTAACTCTGTTCCCTTGTGTGATCTTGTTTTTTTATTTTCACATACATTTACTTGAGATTGCTCATAATTATAGTGCTAGAATAATATATCTTCATCTGAAAATGTGCTGTATTATGAAGCAGTGTGGAAATGTGTAACAAGATTTGTGTGTTACAGAAAGTAAAAATGACTGTCAATATTGATGGTATTAGCCACAACCTTTTTTCTCTGAACATCTTTGATTATCCTTATTTGAAGAGCAGTCAAGATATAGAAGATCAAAATCTGGTCTTAGTTACACTGATTTAAATGCAGGGAAACTGCACTGCATTTAAGTGTTCCTAACAAAAGAGCTGAATTTTAATTTGTTTTCCAAATACAAAAAATGTATCTCACTAGCAACCTGCCAGGGTGAGGCTTTGGGTTTTTTATTTTTTTTCTTCCTACTCCTTTGATTCATTCCTTCAAAGTGTGTTTATTTATGCATTCTTTTATAAATGCAATCACAGCTCATTTTGCATTTCTCATTGGGATATCATTTAAGCATAAGTCAAGCTCTGCCACATACAGTCAGATGGTTTAATAGAAAAGATTACTTAAATACCAAAAGAACTGATTAAAACAAAGCCCTGGTGGATTCCTCAGTTAATACCTTTAGAATATTACACATACCTTATAACGTTTTGTTACGACCTGTAGATATTGGTGAGCTGTGGGACAGATTAGGTTCATGAATCCAAGATCAAAACTGTGGACAAAATATGTTCCTGAACCTAGATGTCTGTTTACACAGATGAGAACTTTCATTCTCTTATTCTTTCACTGACATGACCTGGAATATTACTTCATTTTTTTGTTCCTTCCTGAATATGGGAATTTATGCTTCTCCAGGTGATTGACCAGATCCTGAGCTCATGTGATAGTGTGCTGGTTTTGGCTGGGACAGTTAATTTTCTTTATAGTAGCTAGTACAGGACTATGTTTTGTGTCTGTGCTGAAAACAGACTTGATAATATAGAGATGATTTTGTTGGGTTTGAGCAGTGCTTACACCGAGTCAAGGCCTTTTCTGCTCCTCACCCTACCCCACCAGTGAGTAGGTTGGGGGTGCACAAGCAGTTGGAGGGGACACAGGCGGGACAGCTGACCCCAATGACCAAAAGGATATCCCATACCATATGATGTCATACTCAGCCTATAAAGTTCGGGGAAGAAGAAGGAAGTGGGGAATGTTCAGAGTGATGGCATTTGTCTTCCCAAGTAACCGTTACATGTGATGGAGCCCTGCTGTCCTGGAGTTGGCTGAACACCTGCCTGGCCATGGGAAATGGGGAATGAATTCTTTGCTTGTGTGTGCTGCTTTTGCT
The DNA here is from genome assembly GCA_013399095.1 of Psophia crepitans. Lineage (NCBI taxonomy): Eukaryota > Metazoa > Chordata > Aves > Gruiformes > Psophiidae > Psophia > Psophia crepitans. The sequence goes on along the minus strand of VWZZ01002240.1, from coordinate 503,708 downwards.
TTACCTGTTAAACTGTCCTTATCTCAACCCACCAGTATCCTCACTTTTACCCTTCTGATTGCCTCCCCCATCCCACCAAGGCAGGAGTGAGTGAGTGGCTCTGTGGTGCTTAGCCACCAGCTGGGGCAAAACCATGGCAGCTAGCACAGTCAGAGAATTGCAAACCTGTCCTGCCAGTTCAAGCTCTAGGGAAGAGCAAAACTGATATTGTGGCTGCGTGACACAAAGTGGCTCATACGAACACACAACAGCAGTAGAAGAGTGTTACAGAACATGTGTAGGTACTTGAGTTTGTTTTAACATTACTGTCATCTAGTAACACCGTCTGCAATCAGCCCAGAAGGAAATTATTGAGCAGTGCTATACGCACTGTTTTCAGTGCTAGTGCATGCAGTTTTCAGAACACAGGATTTATTGAGCCTTCTGCTGGAAAACTTGTCAAAATATACCCTGGTGAGGCCGCACCTCGACTTCTGTGTTCAGTTTTGGGCCCCTCATAGAATCATAGAATCATCAAGGTTGGAAGAGACCTCAAGGATCATCCAGTCCAACCGTTCCCCCACCACCTATTACCCACTAAACCATGTCCCTAAGTACCACATTCAACCTGTCTTTAAACACACCCAGCGACAGTGACTCCACCACCTCCCTGGGCAACCCGTTCCAATGCCCAATCACCCTTTCTGAGAAGAAATTTCTCCTCATCTCCAACCTGAACCTTCCCTGGCACAACTTGCAGCCGTTCTCCCTTGTCCTGTCACTAGTTATCTGCCAAAAGAGGCCGACCCCCAGCTCGCCACAACTCTCTTTCAGGTAGTTGTAGAGGGCAATAAGGTCTGCCCTGAGCCTCCTCTTCTCCAGACTAAACAGTCCCAGTTCCTTCAGCTGCTCCTTATAAGACTTGTGCTTCAGCCCCTCACTACAAGAAAAACACTGCGGTAGTGGAGTGTGTCCAGAGAAGGGCAATGAAGCTGGTGAAGGGTCTGGAGCACAAGTCTGATGAGGAGCAGCTGAGGGAACCGGGGGTGTTGAGCCTGGAGAAAAGAAGGCTGAGGGGAGACCTGACCCCTCTCTACAACTACCTGAAGGGAGGTAGTAGCAAGGGGGATTCCAGTCTCTTTTCCCAAATAACAAATAGTAGGATGAGGGGAACAGCCTCAAGATGTGCCAGGGGAGGTTTAGCGTGGATATTAGGAAAAATTTCCTCACCAAAAGGGTTATCAGGCATTGGACCAGGTTGCCCAGGGAAGTGGTTGAGTCACTATCCCTGGAGGTATTTAAAAGGTGAGTATATGTGGCACATAGGGACATGGTTTAGTGGTGGACTTGACAGTGTGAGGTTTACAGTTGGACTTGATGATCTTAAAGTCTATTCCAACCTAAATGATTCTATGATTCTATGATTTAGGACATTATAATTATGATTATATATGTACAAAAAAGAGACTTAATCTTCTTTACCTCTTCAAGGTATTTGAGATTTTTTGAGATTTCTATTTTCTCCAGGTGATACCTAAACATATGCTGTGACAAGGCTTAAAGATTGCTTAATCACAACTTTTCTTTCTGTGTGTGTGTCTCAGTACAGCCTCCCATTTCCTTTCTCCTTGGAGACTGAAGTGAGATGGATTTGTACAAGTACACTTGAAGGTCACAGTGCAGTAGAGTTCTATATCTCTAGAAAGTCAGGGAAATGAAAGTTCAAGTTGAAGAGAAGATGTAAAATCATGAAGCCTTTACAACTGTTTGATGAATTTTGGAAACCTTCGTGTGAAAACAGACGTCTTGATGTATGCATGAAAGAAGAACAACAGAAAATAATAGATTTTTATACCATCTTTGTAGACATACATATTTCAGAGAATATTTAAGCCTTGTCTTATATTCAGACCTTATGACTTGAAGAAGGAAGGAGACACACATTCACCAAGAAAACTGGATTATTGCTGATAATTTTGGATGTCTCACAAAAATGTTATCTCACAAAAAAAAAAAAAGAATGAATTATTTTTTATGATAATATTTTTATCATGTTTACTCTTATGGCAAACCTAATCGTGGCCTTCCAGTACCTAAAGGAGCCTACAGGAAAGATGGAGAGGGGCTGTTTATCAGGGAAGGGAGTGATAGGACAAGGGGGAATGGGTTTAAACTAAAAGAGGGGAAATTTGGATTAGATATTAGGAAGAAATTCTTCCCTGTGAGGGTGGTGAGGCCCTGGCACAGGGTGCCCAGAGAAGCTGTGGCTGCCCCTGGATCCCTGGCAGTGTTCAAGGCCAGGCTGGATGGGGCTTTGGGCACCCTGGGCCAGTGGGGGGTGTCTCTGCCCATGGCAGGGGGTTGGAACCGGATGATCTTTGAAGTCCCTTCTAACTCAAACCGTTATGTGATTCTATGATTCTTCTAGCTCATACAGTCCTTTTTACAAACTGACCTTTCACTTACTTCAAGAAACCCTGGGTTTACAAAATCTCCTCGGCATGAATGAAAAAACTGTGGATGCACTGATGTATAGAAACTAGATTATTACCTGCCAAGGACTATATTAAAGTCTTTGATTGAGTTAATGAAGGGGTAAACCCATAATTCTATAGATAAGTGAGAAAATTTAGTTTGCTTGTTGCTATGAGTAATGTAATATATGGTACTGCCATGGTAATATAACAATAGTATTTCAATAATAACTGATATAAACTTGATAAAAATGAGTACTTTGAAAAAATGAAAAGTTCTATTCTATGAGGTATTAACCAAATATAGCTAAGAAATTATTTGGAAAAAAAATTAATATATACAGTCAACACATTTAAAAAATAAATAAAGTTCTTTGAAGTTTCCCTTAAGGCTCTGTTTAATAAACCAGACTGGAAATATGAATATAGTTAGCAGAGTTATAGTGATTTTGTCCTGGTTTTCCCTACTTTATATCCTTATTGAATACATCAGATTTGATTTTATACAAAAGTACCCATAAATTGTTTACTGAAGTCACCCTTTGACTTACTATAATAACTCCTACATAACTGGTTAGACATTAATTTTGCTAAGTAGCAAGTGCTTAATTGGCTTTATCTAATCTGAATGCAATCAGAGAGTCAACAGAGTGGAGCACTCTTTTAGCCAAAAGGTTTCCTAAAGAAGAGATTGTCTGTGCTTCAGCTGCAGCTTCATTAGGGTTGCCATGAGAAGATTTCCTAGTGTGGAAATGGACTTCTGGTTAGGGAAGAAAAACAGAGAAAACTTATTTTAAAAACTGTCTGCCGTGACATTAGAAAATACGTGTCCCTGAGCTGATGGATGCATGGCTGCAGTCACAGGCAAATAAATTGTTATAGAAGTTGGAAATCTTTTTTTCCTATACACAGAACAAGTCATTTAAAGCACATTTAGATACTGGTTTTACTTGGAGTTGTTTTGTGGTTTTGGCCCAGGATAAATCTAATTTTCTCCAATATGCATTTCTAAAGAAAATATTCTCTTATTATAGTGTAACATTTTTTCATTTCACTAGGAATGGTGTATATAATTTTTTAGGCATTATCTACTTAACAATGTTCTAAAATGGACACCCACAGTTAGAGTGGAAGACTAGATCCTAACACAGATCTGTCTACCGACAGCACCAGAGGCAGCAGAAGTGGTAATCTGAGCAGATCAGGGAACAAGGTTGTCTCAACCATGTTAAACTGTCACAATTATCTTCAACCTCTCCTCTTTCAATGAAAGAATCATCTTTATTACATGCAGAATTGAAACAAGATATGGGAAGGCAATGGACCAAAAAATTATACAATACTGGTATTAAATTGCATCCCATTGAATCTAACAGCAAGAACAGAGAAACTGAATGAAAGTCAGTTCTGGAGTTAATGATGTGTTATTCCTTGTTCTGTAAGAACAAGAAGCAAATTTGGATCTGACGGTACCATTCTAGGATCAGTTGTGAATCTCCCAAAATCTTCAGCTGAGATAACCAGCTAAACAATTTTATTCTTCTTGAACATGCAAGAATATGGATATGAATTTCTGAATGCAAAAGTTCCAGCCCTGATGGTATTTGGCAGAGATAACTTGATCTACTTTTTTACCATATTACTGGAAAGGACGCTATGTTAGTACTACCCATTAAGCCTGAATATTCAACTCTTTGGCATAAGAGAAGAGGGAATGAAATTACACAATCCTCAAAACTTCTGAAATGCTTTAGAGTATCCTGTGAAATATTCATGGCTACCTGACACAAGCTTGTTCCAGTGTGTTAAGATCAGAATACTGAGTAATAAATCTCCAACACCCCCAGGATAATATTAAATAAAATATTAACAAGCCTCTAGGATAATAAATACATAAACATGAAAAAGAAGTACTAATTTGCATGGAAGTTGTTTACTTGTTACTGTACAATCATGCAGAGCCAGATGGGATCCACCCAGGGGTACTGAGGGAGCTCGTGGAAGTGCTCAACAAGCCCCTTACCCATTACTGGCTAACTGGGAGGTTCCTGTTGACTGGAGGTTAGCCAGTGTGACACCCATCCACAAGAAAGGTCAGAAGGAGGATCTGGGGAACTACAGGACTGTCAGTCTGACCTCATTGCTGGAAAAGGCTATAGAGCAGCTCATCTTGACTGCCATTACATGGTATGTAAAAGACAACCAGGTGATCATGCCCAAGCAGCACGGGTTGATGAAAGGTAGGTTCTGCTCTGAGTAAAAAAATGGCTGGATGGCTGGGTCCAAAGAGTTGTGGTGACAGGACAAGGGGCACTGGGTGCAAACTGGAACACAGGAGGTTCCATCTGAACATGAGGAAAAACTTCTTTACTCTGAACGTGATGAAACACTGGAACAGGCTGCCCAGAGAAGTGGTTGCATCACCATCCCCAGAGGTATTTAAAAGATGTCTGGGTGTGGCACTTAGGAACATGGTTTAGTGGTGGACTTGGTAGTACACGTCTACGGTTGGGCTCAATGATCTTAAACGTCTTTTCCAACCTAAATGATTCTATGATTCTACAAAAACTGTGTGAGTAATACGTGACCTCATATAAATGTCCTTTTCAAACAAGATCAGAAGTTTGTATATTTGTGTATTCTGATTAACTGTGTCAAATGGCAAGTAACTGCAAAGGAGCCTAAGAATAAGACACAAATATGACAATGTTTTCACAGTATATTTCCCTAGTGATTTCAAGTAATCCACAGCTTGGGAGTTTTTGAGCTAGCACTATCTTTTATTTGTTCGGTCTGGAGAGATTTCTTTTCTTATTAATCTAATTGCTTTTTCAACCCACATAAGCTACTGGCACAAGTTTCTCTGCCACTGAGTTCCACAGCTAGATTGTATTTTTTTGGGGTACATCTGGTTTGCTTTAACTTGACTATTGAGTAAGATAACCTAGATTTAATTATTTCGCATCCACTTTTCTATATTTGTTACGATTTCATGTACGTGCATGATTTTACGCTGTCATGCATATACTTCATAGTCGGAAAACTGTGGTCAGTTTAGTCCCTTCTGACTTTTCACTACTTACAACTGGAAGCTATTCAGTACTTGGGATGAACTCAGTCCCCTTTAGCTTTATCTGAAATTACAAGGAGAAACGGAGTATCTGCAATATCTGTTTCATAAATGAGTTAAGACACATGCAAGAAGGGAATTACACAGTCAGAGAAAACAGAATGTTTTCTGGAAATGTATATAGTTAAGACACATGCAAGAAGGGAATTGCACTGTCAGAGAAAACAATGTGTTTCTGGAAATGCATATAGGTATATGCTGGGAAATTCATATAGGTATATACTGGGAAATGCATATAGGTATAGTAATGTATAAAAATAACCAAAAACATACAAACACCTAAAGATTTTTTTAGTAGATTTTGAAATGCATCACTTAGTTCCTAAGTTTTGTAAGATCAACCAGACCTTCTGATCTGCAGTGCGAACAGCTTTTTCCGTTGTAGTGCCTTAGAACAGCTCATAGTGGTTAAAATAGAGAGTGACCTTAGCTTGAGAGACAAAATGTTTCACTGGGATGATTATTATTTAAGTAAAGGACACTGAAGAATGGAATTCAGATGTTTTTATGATCAGCTTTGTATCTGAGTTTAGACTAGTTCTTAGAGGAAAATCCTGACATCAACTCCTTATCCATCTTGCAGGTTCATGGAATGAAGTTCAAGAGGAATGGAAATAAGTTTACTACTCTGAATCTATTGAAAAATAATGCATAGTTGCCACTTACTTCAGTGCTCCCAAGGAGAACAATCAGACATGGACTCTCTCAATTTTGAGCCATGTGGTTAGGCACTTATGAGGTACTTGGATTGTCTTGAAGATCACTGGAAGAATTTCCCACAATTAATGTAGTCATGTGAAATTTGCCTCTAGGTTGAACTTAGTATGCACCTGGAGTTCTTTACTAAATCTTCGCTTCGGGGGAAAATCAGAGACATGAAACTTGAAAAGGATTTATAAATCATGACAGACTTAAATATGACAGGAGGGTTTATAAACTTGATTGACTATTAAGGAAGGATTTCAGAGACCATTTATAGCCTAAATCAGATATAGATCAAGAGTAAAATAAGGTGGAGTAGCTGAAATCTTTCTATTTTTGGATTTTTAACATGATTTGTAGATCTGTCGTTGAATTTGTCTGTCTTGAGAAGATAAAGAATGGCAGATGAATCTGTGGATTGAGGAAATGGCCTGAAATTGCTCCAGGGGAGGTTTATATTGAATATTAGGAAAAAATTCTTCACTCAATAGGTGGTCAGGCATTGGAACAGGCTGCCCAGAGAGGTTGTGGAGTCATCATCCCTGGAGGTGTTCAAAAAATGTGTAGGCATGGCACTTTGGGACATGGTCAAGTAGACATGGTGGTGTTGGGTTGATGGTTGGACTTGATGATCCTAGAGGTCTTTTCCAACCTTAAAGATTCTGCAATTCTGTGATTTTTCAATCCACTTTGGAATGAGTCAACTGCTTTAGAAAATATTTTAACTAAATATGATCTTTCAAATAAAAATTTGTAAAGTAAAACACACTCTTGCATATTTATTCAGAAAGTTTATAAATCAAAACTAAGGAAATCATACCCTGAAAGCATTTAATGTTTCAATGTCTAAAATTATCTGACATGTTTCTCCAATCATCTCGTAGTTTGAGACAGAACTATATTCTCTGAAAGCCTGGGTTTCTGAAACACATATGGATTCACTCCAGTTACAGCCCAAACCGTAAATCTCAGTTTCAGTACAAATGAAGTTATGCATTATGGCACTAATTTCATTTAAAATTAACAGAATTCCTGGAATACTAGGGTAGAGAGACTAAATATTGTCTGACTACTTGTGCAAACATTTCATGCTGCCATTCCTATATAGGTTTGTAGATGTTGCATATAACACATCTTCTTACTCTACTTTCAGTATTGATTCTTTTTTATGAAAGTGATGGACCCTATTCTCCGACAGTTTAAAGTCAAGTCTCAGTAGAGTTATAAAGAGGTGAGTGGCCTAAGGAGGGCTTGTGTCACTCTGTATTAATTCTAATTAATCTGCTGTGGCTCTCTGGTCAAGTCACTTTCTCTATACTACTGTTTATCATGTGAGTTTTTTTATTTTCTTCATCTATTTGGATAAAAAAATCTCTGCCTCTTTAGGACAGAGACTGTCTTTCATGCATATCTGTCAGGACAGAGATGTTCATACACAAAACAAAAATAAACAATTGTATTAAACATTTTGCGTTCAACTGAACTTTGAAATGGGTCGCAATCTTTGAGGAATCAGTCTGCTACAGATAAGCTCACTTTCTGCAATAGCAGATAATTCTTGTCTTGAACAAGTTGTAATGTCAGCCAATATTATCATTATCACACTTCAAAAATAGGAGATAGCTGAAAGAAAGTAATTTAAAAACAAACTCAACTCAAAACGTGTGGCAGCAGCCTGAAAGAGTAATTATGAGGCTCTACAGTCAATATTTCTTCTGTATATCTCAGTTGGTTGATTGACTGGCAAAAATATTTTTAGCTACTTCTGTCATTTTAAATTTAGATATATTTTTCTTTCCTAATGTATACTTCGAATTGCTTTATTCATGTTTCACATCTTTTTTTTTTTATACTAAGATCCTTATATGGCAAAATAATTAACAGTAGACCAAGTGTTAAGCATTCGAGTAATAGAACATTAATTTTTCTCTTTGTTAATAAGGCACAGAAACACTTTCCGTAAAGCTGTTTGTGACTAGAACAGAGTGTAAAATAGTTTTAGTGATTTATTAGCCAGCAAGTCTGGGCTCAGGGTAAAATCCAAACCTTTCAGGGTTGTCAGCAGAAATACAAAAATTAAAAAAAAAAAAACCCAAACAAAAAGGTAAAGAAGCAGGAGCTCGTGAACGTGAGATTTCCTTGCTAGTCATGCAACGTTGTTATACAGAAATCTGGCATGGGGTGGGGCAGCAGAGTGTTATTTCTTTGAGAACAGCTTCAAAAAAACCCAAATCTAAAGACCCCCATTTAACTTAAATTGGTATTCTTCTAAAAAAAAATAATAATTAAAATTGGTTTCAATAACCTTCCACTTAAAGTAGGATTTCAGAGCTTTTATTCAGCCTAAACTTATGTAAACTAGGAAAATGATAATAAAATTGGCACATAGTCCCAGGAAAGTGTCCTATTTTACATTTAATTACCATAAAACCATGTTGAAAACTCTGTGACATTGATTTATTCTTGACCATCATTAGAAATCCAAATATACCTACATATAATATATCTCGTTACTACTTGGCAATGGATGAATTGATGATTCACAAAGTGCTTCTTAAAATTTTATATAAATATATATGAAACTTAGTCACCAGGCACAAGGCAATGACCGTTCAGAATTGTTTTACTAGTTATGTCAGTGAAATAGTTTTTATCACTTAAATAAAAAAAGGAATGCCAAGCAGTTTCTCTTTCTGAAGAATGTTTTTCAAGGGCTGAGATAAGACAATTTTAATAAATGATTGTTCTTGCCTTATACTTCTTAATTCCTTGAAGATCTTCACATGTCTGGAAAAATAGCACAGCACATTATTTTTTTATACAGTGCTTTCTATTGATTTTATCAGTTGTAATTGAACTGCAACAGAGGAGCATTTATAAGGATAAAATCTTTGACAGAGATCTTGACTTTCTTAAATGTATTTTTCATAGGACATTCTGATTTCTCTGTCATCACAAATGGGCCAGGTATATTCCAGGTCTTTGTCTTCTCAGCAGTGAAAACAGGTCCTCTTCCTCCATAATAGGGACTCAGACAGCAGAAATCTCTTACTATGAGATTCATTTCACAAAATATTAAGGATTTATATTGTAGGCATGTAGATCTAAAGTAATTTTCTAAATTCTTTTTAAAGATAATTGAGAGAAAAAGCATTGAGCACGTTTTCTCTCCTCTTAAGATAGATAATTAAACCAAAATATATAAATTGCACTTCCAAATTGTCTTTTTTCTTCCCAGCAGCTGTAGGAGTCTGGACAACTGCTTCAGGTGCAGATACCTACATTTAAAGGAAGGCAAGATTATGCCAGGTCCTCTGTGTATCACTTCCTCAGTCAATTAGTTCAAGAAATCATTACCAACTTCCACAGCTGCCACAAAGAATCATAGAATATTTTAAGGTTGGAAAACACCTCTAGGATCATCAAGTCCAATCTTGACCCCAGCATCACCATGTCTACTAAACCATGTCCCAAAGAGCAATGTCTAAATGTTTTTGGAACACCTCCAGGGTTGGTGACTCCACTGCCTCCCTGGGCAGCCTGTTCCAAGGTCTGACCACTCTTTCGGTCAAGAAATTTTTCCTAATATCCAAGCTAAACCTCCCCTGGAGCAATTTAAGGCCATTTTCTCTTGTCCTATCACTTGTTACCTGGGAGAAGAGGCCGACCCCCACCTGGCTACACCCTCCTTTCAGGTAGTTGTAGAGAGCGATCAGGTCTCCCCTGAGCCTCCTCTTCTCCAGACTAAACAGCCACAGTTCCTTCAGCCGCTCCTCATAAGACCTGTGCTCCAGCCCCTTCACCAGTTTTGTTGCCCTTCTCTGGACATGCTCCAGGGCCTCGATGTCTTTCTTGTGGTGAGGGGCCCAAAACTGGACACAGGACTCGAGGTGCGGCCTCACCAGGGCTGAGTACAGGGGGACGATCACCTCCCTGCTCCTGCTGGCCACACTATTCCTGATACAGGCCAGGATGCCGTTGGCCTTCTTGGCCACCTGGGCACACTTCCGGCTCGTGTTCAGTCAGCTGTCAACCAGCTCCCTGCAAGCACGTGGTCGTGATAGTTTTCCCCAGCTGAGTTTTCTGAGAATTAGTACCTTTTTCTAAAGAATAATAGAAATCTCAAGAAAGTACAATTTTACAGCACCCCAACCAGATTTTGGAGTCTGACCCATGCCGAGCACTTTGCGAGCAGCCTGGATAATCTTGGGAAAAACATGTCTGGGTAAGAATCAGAAAAGCAAATTCCAGATATCTCCTAAATTCACAGGGTGATTCACAGGCTGAGCTGCACTGCTGCTGGCAGAGGCAGCCAAAAATCTGCTCTCAGTGGTTGTTTCTACACTGTTTGTACAGCTGAATCAGGGAGTGCATGGACGGTCGTGGGACATCAGTCTGCAACTCCTAAATATTCAGCAGAAGAAGCTTTTGTTTATAAAGATGTTTTTACACTAACAAAGGATTGTTACTGCAAAATAATACTGTAAAAGAATTAAAAAATGGAAAATTATTTGCCTGTAGAAATCAGTGAGGCAACAGAAGGTACCCAGCACTGGAGGAAGAAATCACAGCAACTCTGAAATTAATTTTGCGGGACTACTCTCTATCTTAAATTTTATCTAAGAATTATGTAAAATTGTTAATTTACAGATTTACAGAAAGCCCATGAAGAAACTCTCTACTTTCTTCAGAAAGTAATTGTACAACATAAAATCCAAACATTTCTGTGACGCAAAACTTAAAGAATTACAGGTAGATGGAATTTTGGCAAAAGCTGGAAAGACCTTAACTGAAGAAAATGCATCATGCTACATGAGCCTGTCACTCTTTCAGTTAAAAATATATGAACCACATCTATTTAGATGTTTACAAAGTGCCATCCACTGACAAACATAATGCTCCAGATGGTGCATGCATCCCTTTAGCTAACGGGGCTTTAGAAAGAGATCCTCATGAAGCATTTTGTTACCCTATGTACTAATGTTTGATTATGGGGAAGGACAATGAAACAAAAATTCTGTACTAGCTTCACCCTGGCAACAGTAGCTAAACAGCAGTGTCGATAGTTGTTTGAAGATATCATAGGTGGGTCTGCAGTAGGATCTTCATTTCTCCTAACTTGTCTACCTTGACTATGGCTGAGAGTGAGTGTGGTGGGTTGACCCTGGCTGGAGTCTAGGTGCCCACCAAAGGCTACAGTACTTCATGAACTGCTTCTGAGGGTCTCTCCCATGGGGTGCAGACCTTCAGGAGCAGACTGCTCCAGCGTGGGTCCCCCACAGGGTCACATGTCCTGCCAGCAAACCTGCTCCAGTGTGGGCTTCTCTCTCCATGGGGCCACAGGTCCTGCCAGGAGCCTGCTCTAGCATGGGCTTCCCACGGGGTTACAGCCTCCTTCAGGTGTCTCCACCTGCTCTGGTAGGGGGTCCTCTGTAGGCTGCAGGTGGAATCTCTACACTCCATCACACCTCCTCCTTGGGCTGCAGGGGGACAGCCTGCCTCACCATGGTCT
>VWZZ01002240.1:465248-490582 GCA_013399095.1 Psophia crepitans | reverse complement strand
TCTTCTCACTCCTCTCTGGCTGCAAAAGCTCCCATGCTCGGGTTTTTTCATTCTTAAATATATTATCACAGAGGTGCTACCATCACAGATGGGTTTGACCTTGGCCAGTGCCGTGTCTGGCAGTGGCTCTGTCAGACTCAGTAGAAGCTTCCAGCAGTTTCTTGCAGAACCCGCCACCCCTGTGGTCCCGCCACGACCAAAACCTTGCCACGCAAATCCAAACAGTGAGGAAGGAGACCTTATTCCATAAAAGCAAAGAGCAGTTGTGTTAGGGATCTTTGTTGTTTTGTTTGGTTGTTATCAGCTTTTTTAATTGCTCAAAAGAAGACAATTCTTTTTGCCATAATTGTGATACAGATGTAATATTCTATGTTTGTTTGTTTTCCTTAAAAACCAAAGCTTCATGAATAAGACTTGTTTTGTTTTGTTTTGTTTTTAATAAAACACAGTAAACTACAAAGTTCTAGCTCTGTTGGTTGGGATAAGGAGGGGAATAGGGGGACATCACAAAAATCTTGCCTAAGTGACTCACACTTTCTCAAATACCAGAAAGAATTTTAAAAATCCCAATAATGTATATGAGAGTGAGCAAAAGTTTACCAGCAAGAGATGTCAGTATGGACTGGTTTAACCTTGCAGAACTAGTTCGCTTTTATTTTCTAACTCCATGACTCTTCAGCCTCATACCTATAAACCAACTCATCAAGAGACAAGGTAAATTAACGAAAATAACCTACTGAAGAATCTACAGTTTCATACTTTTCATGCCTTTATACTTTTCATATTTGTGCATGTGTAGATGAGTCTATTAACAACAGAAAGCAAAATAAATCTCTGTTGGAAATGTAGAACTCATATTGGCTGTGCCTCTTGGTGCTACTTACTGTGTGAAAAGGAGTGACAGAGTGACCTGGGTGATAATCTGGATAGGTTTTTGTATGAAGTTAAATACTTGCAAAGCTATGCCAGTGTAGTTGAGTTTATAAAGTAAATATTGACTACACAAATATTAACTTTACTGAAATAAATGTTGATTGGTTTAAAATGGATTTTCTGCCTTTTCCTCACTTCCTCTCCCTCTCTTTTCCTTTTTCTTCTTTGCCAGTCAGCTTTCTTTTGCTGGTGACATTTTGGATGTTCAGTTTAAATATTTAATAAATGACACAATTTACTTAGAATTATTTCTAAATGGGTTTAAAACATTTCTTAAAAAATATTTTTACATAAACTCCCTGATTGTTTCTCTCTCTATTTGTGAGCAATGTCAAGCACTTCCAGTATTGATTTGCTGCCACCTTCCTCACATTACTTTCACTAATTATCAGTAAATGCACCCGATTATCTCATACTGGAGAAGTGAGTTTGCTCCTATCACTTGCAATTGAGAGTCATAAAGTCTGAGTCTGTAGAAAACTATTCTCTTTGGAAAATATGATCAACCACAAAAGTTGCCTATATCATACCTTGCAAATTATCATGACGGCAGAAGATGGGGAAAACTCCCATTTTTCCAACCTGTAAAATCTAAAAATTATCAAGGGACATAAACAAAAATCACTATGAAAGGGATGTTTTTCTTCTTTTTTATTTTCCTTCTCTTCACCTCAACTAATGTTTTTAGTTGAATGTGACTTAAGCACCAAATTGCCACAAAACTTGCAAAGCTTCATCCACATAAATAGATTAAGAACTTCAGGTTGTTGCAATGATGCTAGTGCAACTATTTTTGGAAAGGAGGTCTTCCCACAAAGCCTACAAGGGGGAAAAGCAAGAAAAACTAAAGTGCCCCAGATATTCAGGCACTCTCTTGGAATGCGGAGAAGTCCACTGTTCAGAGAAAAAACTTGGGTCCCCCATATTCAAGTCACCGGCCGTTGTGGCTCCATAGGATTAACAGCTATTTTGTGGTTACTTCTTGCATGGCCTTGAACAAAAACATGATTCTGAACTGTAAACTATTTACCAGTTAATACCTCATCCAAAAAGGCAAGGACAAGCAAAGAAACATATTTTAGTAGGTAAGTCATGTTTTCTATTAACGATAACAAAATCCGTGGGAAAATTCTAAGTGTCTTTTTTTCAGTAGGGTCCAAAATGTAATTGACTTCATTCTGCAAGGAAATTATATGCACAGAAATCAACAATAAAGTAGACAACAGAAAGACATGGACAATCTAAAACTATTGTAGCAGCCAGTAACCAGTGGCAGATAATTTTCTACAAAATTAGTTTCTGATATCTTAGTCCTAATCCTCAGAGGAGACTGAAAAATTTCTTGAAGAGAGGATCTGTAAAGCAAATAATCATAACTTTGAGAATAAATATCATGAAGGGAACAAATATTTTTCTGAATGTATGACATATTACAATTAAGCCAAGTCCCCCCTGATAGGTATTGTCTCTTCCACAGATACTAATTTTCATGTGTTTTTTAACAGGACCTATGTTGTGGATGTGGTGGTTTCAATTTATAGGGCACAGCATTTGCAAAGTGTTGTCTGCACTCATAGGTGTGACTGTGCTTTCAGGGAATGAAGTTTTGGAGGCTACAGTAATCAGAGAGTACTAATGACCTCATAGATGAGTCAGAATCAAAATATATTTTGCCTCTGCTTCCAAGCTGATATGGGGTTGCAGAAGAGTTTTGGTTGTTTTTTTTTTATATATTGGGTTTGGGTTTTTGTGGTGGTGTGTTTTCTTTTTTTGTTTTGTTTTGGTTTTGTTTGGGTTTTTTGTTTGTCTGGTGTTTTTTGTGGCGTTTTTGTTATTGTTGTTGTTGTTGTTTTGGTTTTTTTTCTTTAATGTCCTGTGACAAGCAGCATTCGCTTAATCTGATGTGGGAAGTGGATACAATTCGGTGGTAATATCCATAGATAAAGTATAAACGTCCTTAGCTGATGGACGTTCTGCACTGGCTTGTGAAGCACAGCTAGTGTGTTTAAGTCTTTGGTTCACTGGCTTGAAGACCAATGGCTCTCAGCATGCCCCAGATTTGTCCGCTGCAGACTCAAGACATTAGAAATTCCCACCACATGCAGACACCACACAGCAGACCACAGGAATGATCTGTGATGTTGATTTGTTCTAATGGACCAAGTGCTCCCGCAGTGGGGACTGTCCAGTGGTTATCACTGAACTACATCTCTAAATTACAATCTTGGTGAGAACACTGATATACACCTCAAAAGATAGCTTGCCAAAAGGAATTTACTCCATCTTTGCCCTTGTGTTTTATTTGTTTGTTCATCTCCTTTCAATAATGTTAAAATGCAGTGAAGGAAATTCAATAAAAGGAGATTTACTTCTTGCAAAGCCTGGTGATCTTGCTCTTTCATTACAGGCAGAATGAAGTGTAATAAAGTAATTAGAATATTCAGTCAGATATTCGAAAAGTATTTTGTATGATTTCTGAGAAGGTCTAATTTGGAAGACCATGTTTAAAAATAAGTTTATTAAATAGTAATGAAATGCAGAACAGACATATTGTATTTCAAGCTTTTTAATTTTTTAATCTTTTAAAAATTTATTTTATTTCCAAACTGTTTTTCAACTTCTCTAAGTTTTTTAAAATAGTGAAAACTCAGCTTACCAGACATGTGAACACCAAGTATTTCTCACAGCTCCCTGTGTAACCTTCAGATAGAGTATCTCCCAAACAATCCATAGTTAATCATTCTTCCTTACACTTCTGCAGAATAAAATAAAACTCTCTTTTGCCTTTTAAGAACAGAAAACAAAGAAACTGAGACTATTTATCTAACACCACAGATTTTTTGCCAGTGAGCCATTTCAGAATGTGGGAGAGAAAGCTTCTGTTCTCTAACAGAGTAACAGACACCTTAAATTTAGTGAAGAAATAATAAAAAGGCATACCTGGAAATCAGAGATAAAGCAAAACAAAGAAACAAACAAAAAAAGCAAAATAACACAACTTTTAACTATAAGAAGGTGTATATCATTAAATAAGAAACTGTGATTGAGCTTTGTCATCATGGTTACACCTCATACACAAAGATAAGTGAATAACCATGGAATCATAGAATGGTTTGGGTTGGAAGGGACCTTAAAGACCATGTAGTCCCAACCCCTGCCATGGGCAGGGACACCCAGCACTAGATCAAGTTGCCCAAAGCCCCATCCAACCTGGCCTTGAACACTGCCAGGGATGGGACATCCACAATTTCTCTTGGCACCCTGTGCCAGGGCCTCAGCACCCTCAAAAGGAAGAATTTCATCCTTCTATCTATACTGAATCTCCCCTCCTTCAGCTTAAGGTTATTTCCCCTTGTCCTATCACTCCATGCCCTTGTAAACAGTCCCTCTCTAGCTTTCCCGTAGGCAGCTGTAGATACTGGAAGGCTGCTCTAAGATCTCCCTGGAGCCTTCTTTTCTCCAAGCTGATCAACCCCAACTCTCTCAGCCTGTCTCTATAGCAGAGGTGCTCCAGCCCCCCTCATTTTCGTGGACCTCCTCTGGTTTCGCTCCAACAGCTCCATGTCTCTCATGTACTGGGTACCCCAGAGCTGGACACAGAACTCAGGAGGGGTCGCACGAGAGCAGAGTAGAGGGGGAGAATCCCCTCCCTCAGTGTGCTGGTCACGCTTTTTGTGGTACCGCCCAGGACACGGTTGGCTTTCTGGGCTGCATGCTCATATTGCCGGCTCATGTTGGACTTGACATCAACCAAGACCCCCAAGTTTCTCCTCAGGGCTGCTCTCAATCATTAAACCATGAAATATGATAGCTGCAGTCTCTGTCTGGGCTTGCACTGTCAGCATAAGAAGTCTTTGTTACTTGTGAATACATCAGGATCCAAATGAACTTGTATGATTTTGCATGACATTACTGGTGTCAAATCATGATGTTACTGGAGTCAAGCAGAATTCAAGGGCAGGTGAAACCAATCTAGTATTTTAGAATAGAATAGAATAGAATCATTAAGGTTAGAAGTGACCTCAAGTATCATCTAGTCCAACCTATTAAATGATTAGGTGCGAAGGAAATGGAAAACTACAAATTTTCATAATCTTGAAAATATAAAATCTCTGTCTGGAAACATATGTGTGGTGATTGTTAATCATTAAATTAGGTATTTCTCAAACAGATGTAAACCAATGTCATTGCAGCTTCATATAGTAATCTCCTGCTCTGCAAAACATTTTTATAAGTGTTGTAGGAATAAGAATTATCCCGAGTTTCCATTAGTCTTTAACTCTGGTCAGACTAAAAATAACTCAGAGGAAGAGCTGTTTTCAATATGTCAACAGTTTTTTTATTTCACTATAGACACAAGAATCACAATGCTGGGGGGAAAAAAAAAAAAAAAAACCAACAAAAAAACCCCTCTAAAAACCTAACAGAACTATTGTCAGTAGAGTTCTTAAATACAAAAGATTTTTTTTTTAAAATTAGTTGAATGTCTGTGCCAGTTATTTCTTATGGTACAGCAATCTTTTTTCTTTTTTCTCTCCATTACAATAATTATTATTGTTACTCATTTCCATTACAAGAAGCACCTAACTGGTCAATAAAATATCAGGCTGTATTATTTTCAGTATAAAGAAATAACAACGCTATTGTTTTCCAGAGAGCTCATAATATGAGTGACAGAAACTAAATCTTCACTAATAAATTAAAAAAGGACCAAGAAATAGTCCCAGGTACTGGGAATTTATGCTATGAAATTGTCATGGTGGTCTTTAGCATGTTTCTGGAAAGGTCCATGCAGCACTCTGCAAAATCATCCTGAAGTATGGATCAGGAGGTAGTAGGGACAATCAGGGACAATTCCCAGACTATATTTTTAATTCAGCCATATTTTATTTTATTTTATTTTATTTTATTTTATTTTATTTTATTTTGTAAGCATGAACAGGGGATGCTGAGAGTCAGAGAAAGTCCTACACACATTCAGATTGCTAATGTGGGTGTAGACAGGACTCAACACTTTGGTGAGAGAGACAAATGGATGTGAGACTTAGAAGATAAGTGCCATGTAACAGAGCTCAGGCTGAGGAGCTGTTCACAGAGCATGAATGGAAATTTCACAGCACTGAGGATCTATGCACAACCCAGCCTCTGTTCCCCTTGAAAGACCTTCAGAGTAGACATGGTCCGAAAATACCTCATTGAAGTCTTTACCCCTCAGTTAGCTTGAGACATCCAAGAAAACATTTTCACTTTTTGGTAATGACATCTGGGGTGATAAAGTATCATTTTTTTCTAGTGTTCCAAATTATTCACTTCCAAATTGCTACCATAATTCTCAGTTTATCCATGAAGTAGAAAAATCTCACTATTATCATGTCCTTGTTCTCCTTCTCATCTGGACAGAAGACTCCATGGACTCTACCCATCTCATATTTTGCAGAAGACTGGCAGACCCTCAGGGAGCCATGCAACCTCTGCGTTCCTGCTGCCACTTCCCTGTCCCTGAAGTTCACAGGTAGGAAGATACAGTTCTGGCAGTTTCTGCTCTCAGCATACACCACTGCTTTCACCAAGACAACAGTACTCCTCTCTCTCTCTCTCTTCCTCTGTTCAAGCTCATCATCCAACTTAGAAATGTGTTATTCAAATACTTCTGCTATGGCAGTGCAGGAATATAGTTAAACATTGATTCTACTTCAATGTTATGAATTATTTCCATTTAAACAGTCCTGTTGAACTCACTAGACCTTTTTGTGTTCTAAAACTGAGGGAAATTTAAAAGTATTATTCTGAAAAGGGAGAGAAAGGCCAAGCTTTATAGCTGTTATCTAAATATTTGATGGTGAAGCAGGTTACAAAGTTTACTATACTTGATATTTTTTGGGTGTTTGGGTTTTTTGTGTTGGTTTTTTTTTTTTTTTTTTTGGTTTGGTTTTTTTTGGTTTGGTTTTGTTTTTTATTTTTTTTAAAAAAATTTTTTTTTTTTTTTTTCTTTNAAAAATATTTATTTATTTTTCTTACTTATTTTAATATGGCACACCTACTTTGGGATAGCCCACATTGGAGAGCAAACTTCTTCCCTTTCTGTTTTATTGGCTAAGGCAGTAATGGTGGATTTACCACTTCAAAAGTAGGTAATCTCCGAGACATGGAAAGTAGTACATGTTCTGAAGTTGCTAACATAAAATCCACTTGTATGATTCATATAAAATAATGCATATTTATTGGCATTAGAGACACAAGAAGAGATTTAACTTATTAAACTGTAATGAGATGAAGTTTCATTCTCATCTGCCATTTCCTAGTTACAACAGTAAATAGAGGGAAAACCAATCTAATTAAACTTCAAGAAAGGCTAATCCAATAATGTTATGAACCGGATTTGCCTTGACTACATGTCAGAAATCTTCTCCCAGCCTGCTCCTCTGAAATGAATCTGATCTTAATGTCTCTACTAATTGTCTCACTGGAGTCACACAGGAGTCATACTGGAGGGTCCTGCTGATTCATCGATTTTTATGGAGCTACACCAGTGGCTTCTCAGGGCCGTGTGGCTGTGGGGACTCTTCTGATGACAAGGAATGACCCTCACAGGGGTACAACACAAAAAGGGGTAAAACAGCACAATCCTTCCAGCCCAGAAAATTATAGAGACTCTGTGACCTATACAGGCCCAGAAGTTTTAATTCTAGGCAGATCTACAAACCTATCTATATCTTCCATTTGTTCCTCTGGATTTCATTGCATCTCTCTGTGACACCTGTAACTTACTATACAAATATTTTGTTATACCTGGAAAGAGTTTCTGTACATGTAGAAGATTTTATAAACTGAGACCTTACATTAAGTATATGAAATGTGAATAATAGGGACAGACAGGTTGCAGTTACTGAATTCACACTGAGCAAAACTGGCTGTATCATTGTTACGTATTTTATGGTAACTCTTTGAAACACATTTTTTTCTGCCTTTAAGGAACATAAAATGTTGATATTAATACAAAGTATCTATTTCTTAATATGGTAGAAATCCCTTGTAATCTTAAGCATGGAGCAGAACTGTTACTTATAAAAATGTGTAGTTTAACACCATTCTTGGCACCCAAAACCTCAAAATTCAAGTGCAAAACACATGGCAATAGGATAATGTTGTGCCCATACTTCAAGCCACATGATGAACGTGTGGACATGATTCGCCTTGCCATGCACACGGTGGGTGTGTTTACTACTATAAATGACTAAGAATTTTCTCATATTATATAGGAGTGTGTAAGTGTACAGACATCTAATAACTACAACAAAATATTTTAATACACATAAATATATTAACTGGAGGGGAAAAAAAACCAACAAACAACAATAACAAACAACAAGAAAAAAACAACCCACCTAAACCAAACAAAAAACCCAACCCAAACCAAACTAGAAAACCCTTTAAAAATGTGATTATTTCTTAGTAACCCAAGGCAAGCAAGAAACAAACCCAATATCTGTTCCTATGCCACAAGTTCATGTATTAACTAAAACAGAAATCTAAAAATTATGAAAAATGGTGCTTTCTAGGCAATAAGCTTGACAGCTCCAGGTGAATGTTCTGGCTCTGTACAGAGGACATGGATTCCGCCCAGCACTAAACAGGTTAAAATCAGTAGTGGCGTACTTGTTTTGTTTGTATAACTTATCTCAATCTTCTAACGCTTCCAAAGCATTTTTGAAATCAAATCATTGCAAACACAACATGGAAATAATGTAGCTAATTCTTCTACGTATTAAAAAAAGCCTTTGTCCTTCCTCTGACCCACTGTGAATGCAATAGTCCTCAAATGAGAAGAAATAATTGGCAGGCAGTTTTGGGGACACTGCTATAAGGACAGTGGATAACCTCTGATAAATAGAATCACAGAATGGTTTGGGTTGGAAGGGACCTCAACGATCATCTAGTCCCACCCCCCTGCCATGGGCAGGGACACTGTCCACCAGACCAAGTTGCCCAAAGCCTCATCCAAAGTAACCTTTAGTCTCTTATCAGCTGGTATGTCAAAGTTGGAACTGAAGGAGCAAAAATCATATTGAACCACTGAGAATGTTGGAGTGGAGCACTAGCAGTTCCCCACTGATGGGCTGCAAAGATAGATAGGATCCTGATATTACCAACAGGAACTGAAAAGTGAAAGAGGAGGAGAGGAGAGGAGAGGAGAGGAGAGGAGNTCAAGCTCTTGTTAATAATTTTCATTAATCTTGGAAATCAGTTCAATGCTGGTCAAGAGCACAGGCTCTGGATCCACGGACTGAAAAATGCTGGAGGGGAGGGGAGGGGAGGGGAGGAGACAGAAAGAAGAGAAGAGAAAAAGAAGAGAAGACAAAAAGAAGAGAGAGAAAAGAGTGAGAAGTAGATTTGGAGAAAGTATTGAGTACTGTTTAACCTTATTCTAACTACCATCCTACTCAGAAAAAGAGATTTATCTGAAGATAGAAATGAAAATTCAGAGGGAAGGAAACAGAAAAAATTTGTTTGCCATTTATGGCTATAAAAGGCTTTTTTTTAATTTTTCATTTTTTAAAGAAGAAAGCTAATACAGAGATTCAAATAAGATTAAGGCTTAGAAATGGTGGCAAAGTATTCAATGGTATTCAAAGTATTCAAAGTAATTCAACCTAAAACAACAACCATGAACACAGTTTCAAAGTTATATGACAAAGTTCATTTGCATCCAGCAGTTCCATTTATGATACTAACAGTCAAAAATACCTGCAGACCAGAAGCACTTAGATACTGGAAGGAGTTTTAATAAAAATTATACAAAATAAAATTATATAAAATATAAAAAACTATAAAAAACTATATAACACTATATAAAATAAAATAAAATAATAAAAAAATACAAGTCTGGTAGGTACAGTTGAATTTATATGAAAAATTAGCATACTATCACGTGGCATCCTAATTAAAAGTTAAATTTTATGCAAGCTGGATGGATTAAGTCCTATGATTGAGGGATTAAATCTACTTTACTAACAGATTGCAAAATGCAATTGTTAATTTTGTGCAAGAAGAACTCATTACACAAGGTCATCCAATAATAGCACTCTTGTTCCACCGCTAGTTAATATTCCTAGTCTTGATTTAGATGACAGTATAAAGGTATTTCTGATTAAGTGAATTGATAACACAAAAATCAGTGGGACTGGAAAACATGAAGGACACTTGGTTGTTGTTATGAGACAAACTGAACTTCCAAGCTTAATTATCACAGTCCAAGGAAATATGATGATAAAGGTTTGTGTAATGAAAAACATTGGGAAAAGAAGGAAAGTATATTTTCAGCTGGGAGATTCTGGCTTGAACACTAAAGATTCTGCAGGAAAAAAGGGTGTAATCATGGTTGGAGACAATTTGAAGTGCCAGTAGCTGCTGCACCCAAAGGACTGCTGGATGAACACCTCACTGTGTGCAGATCAGACTCCTCTATAAGAACCAGGAGTTAACCCAGATATTTATCCTGTGTCAGGTTACATTAGATGGCCAGAATGATTTGAGTGCAGAGCGGGCTTCATAGAGTCTAGAGATTAAAAGTCACCTACAGGTTAACCAGCTAGTTTCCTAAATCCCTCAGCAGTTAAAGGAGACAGTAAATCTGCCTCCAGATTTGTAGGATGAGAATTTCTGAATAATCCTGAGCTTCACTGCTTAAAACCAACAAACCTTGTATATGTAGTGCGTTCTCTCTTAGTGCATAAGAAAACGAAACATGAACTTGTTTGGATTTCTTCGTTTGTTGATTAGGTTCTAGGAAATATTTCTGTGACGATTGTCAGCTTATTCACAACTGCACACCAGATGGGAGACCTTCCAGAGGACCTCAATGCATAAAAAAAGATGTATTTGCAACTTGAGATGTAAAAAGCAGAGCTGCTAAGACTCAGAATCCCTGTGACAGGGAAGAGAGGGAGTTGCAACAGAGATGAAGTAACAGTGCTTTTCTTTCCATTTGTAAGGAGCACACAGAAGCCTATGTACGCAGAAACTTTGTGTTGAAGTATGCACCCTGTACAGTTCTGACTACAATCTCCCCTGAAATGTTTAAAAGTTGCAGTCTTTCAATACATTATCTTTCACAGTTAGTGAATAAGCTCCTTTGCAAAAAGTCCTTCTCAAAAGAAAAAAAAAAAGAGAGAGAGAGAGGAGGAGAGGATGTTTTTCTTCTAAATCACTTATCTTTGACTTCTGTTAAAAAGACATTCTAGATTTCAAATAACCGAGTAATGTCCTCTGTTGAATAAAGAACTTCTTTCTATCTGGAGGCTTTAATGATGAATTCAAGGATTTCATTTCATGGAAATAAAGCACCTTGTTTCCCTGAAATCTAATCTTGAACTGACATCCTCTTACTCAATAATGCTTTCTGCAGCTGCACTACAATAAGTATTTTTATTAAGCATGGGTAACCCTCAAACATCGTGAGCAGCTTTAGAGTGTCATAGATAAACATTTTTTATTTGACTGTTATTTGTGAATTCAAATCATATAGTGTAAAGTTCTTGTTACCTATTTACTGAATTTATCTTTCATTGTACTGCAATGCTTTTTAGCTCGTGTGTCCTGATACTCACACGTTCTTAAGGATGACGGCAACCATAAGGTTGAAATACTGAAGGCCATCAAACAAGTGAATGTAAAATGCTCATTTCTCCTAGCACTTACTGCATCAGAGGCATCAAACAAGTAATAGGAAAGCAACCAGATGCACCTCTGTGAATGAGACTGAAAGCAGCACTGAAAAAACAGCTTACAGAATAAAATTTGGGCACTGAATGTAGCTACACTGGTTTTTACTGAAGCTATGTGTTTCAGTGGAACAGACTCATGTGTACAAAGCAGGGCACTGTTCTTGCAAATAATATTTTCAGCCACATATCAGTTTACAGAAAAGGTCTTCTGGGACTTCTTTTGGGAAGTGGGAGACCAATCTTTGAAATCCCAAGAAAACTGCAAAACTAAGGTAGATGAATACTTTAACTATGTGCTTGTCCATGTTATCTTTAATACATAATTTGGGTACCTATCTTCCATAAGCCATTATTTTTTATTTTTTTAAACGATGACCTGGTTTACATTGTGTTTCCAAGAACATTTTCTTCTGTCATTAAGGATCTTGAACATCACCAAGACAAGTACATGTCTCTGGTACAGACCCATCTGTTGCCATCTATGTGAGGTAGACGTCATAGGAAGTCTCACCCTTAAGACATGAATATTTCAGGGCTCAAAACTCATCTATGAGATCAAGCTGCTGATAATCATTTTCCTAGGGTAATTTTTGTCTATCAGTGCTAAGACAAGTTATTAAACAACATTATACCTTAGTGTGCTCAGTTCTGCTCTGCAGGCAGAAAATTGTTTGCATATGAAATCGTTACGAACTTTTGAGATACTGAGTACACACAGATAAAGGACATTCAAATAGATGTCCTCACTATTGAAACACCAGCCTTGAATGACACCTGTAAAGAAGGGCTGGAGCTGTAGGGGAAACCTAATGCATTTGAAAATGAAAACATTTTGCACTCACAGTGCTAAATCAAATTCCACTTATTTTAACAAATGCAAACAGCGCTGAGTATGGTCCGCATGGAAACTACTGAGTTAAGTACCCTGTGACTGAAGTTAATTTATGTTCACTGTTAAAGTCTTCTAGAAGATCCTGCACTTCTACCAATACCTTCAGGCTGGCACCAGTGCCACCGTTGGAGAAAGGAATACAAAATCACAGGATAATAGCTAAACAAGTTCTTGACTAATTGTGACGTCTCTGGTAAACTTAATACCATCTTAATTTACTGTCAGGTCTCTCAAAACCACCCATTCTTTTTTCATCTCTGTTCAGAAGATATACATTTCTGATGTTCAGAATTTCTTCTGTACCTGAGACCTTCTTAAAGAAGATGAGAGATATGAGGGTTAGGAAGAGTAGTCCAGGACAACTTGTTCCATAGTCGTATAATTTCAAAGATCAATAACTATTTGCAAAAGTATTTGTAATGCTTTGACTAACCCTGAACATGATTAACTGTGAGGCTGGAGAGAATGTCAAAGTGTTGTCGGTGTCCATACATTAAAAGCACTTTGGTCTAGACAAACTATTTCAAACATGAAAAAAAGAAACTCTAGCTATTTTTTTTTTCATGTAAATAAGGTCTTCTGAGGTTTCAGGCGTTTCTGTATTTTTGGGAAAGCACCAATACCTGTCTCCTCACTGAAACACCTTGACTACTTCTAAGTGCATTTGTAAAGATTCCTGCGGAAAAGTGCTCATTTACTGTTTTCCATAAGCTCTTTCACAGAAAGAAGTGCTCTCAAGAAACCCATTTCTTGGGGAAGATAATAAAATGTGGCCAAATAAATGATTGCACCACTAAAACTGGTCATGACAGAAACTGGAAGACAGTTGTTTAGTTCAGAAAATCACCAGCTTGCCCAGTAAACCCAGTGTCGGTTTTGCCAGAAAGAGAGGCGTAACTTTGTAATGTACTTGAAACACAGAGAAGGATTTGTGCTGTGAGACAGGTTTCTAATTACTGAGGTGCTCATCCTGAGAGCACATATGACACAATTCTTTGAAGGTTATAGGCCAGTCATCAGGATGTTGCCAAATACCTACTCGGGCTGGAAGTCCACACTTTCCATGAGATAAAGATGAAGTTTTTGCACACTTATTTTATGACAACCTAAAGGGAGATTAGAGATTTGGGCAGCAAAATTAATTCTCCAATGAGGAATCCAAGCATGATTTAAAATAGAAATATTTTTCCCCCAACCATAATATTTCAAGTTTGAACCTTCATTTTCTACACAGTGCTTACTGCAAAAACTCCAGGGACCCGAAAACATTTTCCCTTTAAAGAAGGCAGGAAAACATTTGACCAGCTCATTCTACTCTGTGTAGCTATTCATGTTTATGCTAAGCAATGGCTAGGGTAAATAGAAAAATTATTATAAAGCTTATTTGGTATTTGAATGCTAAATTAAGACACATTATGTGGAATTAATAGCATAGTAAGCTACAGGTGAGTAAAAGCATGTGTCCATCCCTCCCAAATTTAAGTCATAAAATCACATCAACACAGAACCTGCTCTCTGCCAGACCTGTAAATAAAGACATGACAAAAAGCAGAGGCACCATGCCAAGAGTGAAGTCTCTTCAAGTCCTGCATAACAATTCTGCTTTTAATCAAACAGATTTGGAAAACTGTAGGTTTAGTCCCTCTTTGCTCCTGGTACTACATACGCCCATGCAGAGGGCTTCCAAGAGAACCACAAGCATCAGTAAAACACAACATTAGCGATCTGTCCTCTCGGTGGTAGAATCTGACTGATTCATCCCTTGAAACTCAAGTATGGATTATTTCAAGTAAAACTGACAGCATCAGCCATCTGTGAACAATACAGCTATGCCTAACTCCTCTGACCTTTTCTCGCAGTACCAACTACCTTGGCAACTCCAGCCAAACCTCAGCAGAGCCTTTACTCGGCTCTAAATCAATCAAATACTCTAAGGGCAACATCAGCCTGTTTGTTTTCTTTTCTGGTGCTCTAGCTGCTTCTTTGGGTGTCCCATCCATCATTAACGCATATATTGAAGAGGAGATTGGGTAGTTCTGAAGGTTATTAATGGGCGACCAAACTTTTTAGGTCAGATAATATGACAGATTTTCAGAACAGATTAGAGATCGTGGCAGTTCAGCTACAGACTGCTCTCCAGATCAAGAATATTCCATGGTCTTTTGCAGTGTAGAGTCCTCCCAGGTGTCTTAAAGTAGGTGAGGCAAGGCTGGCAGGAAGAAGTTCTGTTTTCTTGTAGAATAACTCATAAGTTTGGGAAAAACAGACAGATCTTAAGAAGCAGGTCTTCAGGGCCAGGTTTCTGTTTGTTATTTTGTAAAACACAAGTGAACTGCTGTTTACACCTTCCTATATTCTCACAGCCTTCTCCAGTGTACTGCATGGCTTTATTACACACTCTGAGAGATATAATTATGAAATAGAAACAGTCAATGTATTAGGGTAACTTACCTAAAACTAGATGTCTCTAATTGGTGACTGCTTTGTGCCCAAATGACAGTATCAAATTTAAAGAGGACCCTCTCATTCATTTGCCCACACAAATGTAATGTTTTTATTTATACAACAGACTCAAGCAACATGCTTCTAGAGCACGAGCGAAGTGCACTCCTGGAGGAAACTGGAGAAAATGTGGATTAATCTCTTTTGTAAAATATTTGATTGAAAAATTGTCTAGATATCATAAGTTAATAATTTCCTAAAAGCTGTGGTAATTCTTCTTACTGGACATTATATTTATAATTCATTTTGAGAAATACTCAACAGTGAAATATTTTGCAAATATTATAAAAATTCAGCTTATATTTGATGCACAAGTGAAAGCACTTTCACACACCTGAAATTCATTATATATAATGTGTGAGTGTAAATCTACATTCTCATGCACATAAATAAGCATATAATTCTGTGATTCTGTGATTCTGTACCTGTGTGCTTATGTGTGTGTTAACAATTGTTTAAATATTCCACTGAAACACGTGTTTATCTGGACAAGAAATATGCAAATTTACCCACGACCAGATGAATCTGAAGGTGACCACTCAGGTGTTTCCATTTCCTTTGGGCAGATCCAGATGAGCTTTGGTTTACAAATTTGCCCTTTCATTCTCTATTCTCTTGACTTCTATACAAATATTGGGGAAATTTGAATATGATAATGAAGAACACATGAACATAAAGGAAAACTGTAAAAATGGAGATTCATGATGACAGTAAACACCAAAATAATGAACCCTTTCTCTACACATGTATAAATAGAAAACAAACAGACATAGGCATTCCAGGATTTCTCCAACATCATAGAATTTTTTTTCCAGAACAGTTTTTTTTACAACTTTGCCCCCCCGCCATGTGGTTTACAATTTGTAAAAATAGCTGTTTAATTTAATTTCAGTCTGACTCTCCCTACTCTAATTAATGTCATTATTCAAAGCCTGAACTGAGTAAGAAACTATTAATTGTTTCAGTGATGCTTCTCTGGTGCTCATCACCGTAGTATTGCAGCCTAACAAACAGTAATGAATCCCTCTTCCTAATGCCCTTGTGAGATACTAACTGTACAGAAGAAAAAGAAATAATAAAGCCACTTCATTCTTAAGAGCACCTTTTGGAAAGGTCTTTACTCATTTAGAGTCAAGGATATAAATCACAGGCATCCACCTGTTTCCTAAAAAAGAGTGACTGTTATAATGGCAAATGGTCATTAAATATCCACTGAAGGCCTCTGATTTATTCATCCACATTAGCCCTCTGAAATACAGAGGTGCTACTATTCCTATTTTATGAAGTTTTTAAGTGGTTGGTTCAAGGTGACCCAGGAAACCACTATGCCACCTTTACCAAAAATGGTTTAACATACCCCTTAAAAGAGGGAATATGGAGCAGTTTTGAGGAGATGGTGCATGAAATCATAACTGAAGCATTACTTCCGATAATGGTACTGACCTTTTGTAAGTGCTGTGATAAAACTGAACAGGATCAGGAAAATACCTACAAGAATCACAAGTCACCTTGAGAATACCACTTCTAGATGCCCATTATCCATTCGAGTGTATGTTCCCACTCAGCACAAGTTACCCCCAAAAGAGGATGCAGTGAAGAGTATGACAAGTATGGAAATGTTGTGATTGAGCATTATGACTATGCAGCCTTCGTGTGAACTACTCCTCTGGATCCCCTAAAGATGCTCATCTTGCTATGTAAGAAGGTGGAAAATTTGCTTTGAACAGTATTTGGCAAACAAAAGCCCAGAAAAGCAGAGCATGCCCGGTGACATAGTTCTGGACTTAGTACACTGCACTCTTATATTTTTATGACAAACACGAAAGGTCCAATGTGGGATTTTTTGCTGGGGTTTGAGGGTTGTTTTTTCCCCCTTAAATATATCATACTCCTATCAGTTCTTACCTCTACCTTACAAAACAGGAAAAATCTTTCCTTGAGCTTGTCCTGGGCTTTTCCAACTCAAGAGCAAGGAGACAAAGGCAATTTGTGGTTGCACAAGGTACACTCTTTACAGTATCTCATTCTTGCTGCTATTGAGTTTAGCAAGTATATTTCATGCATCTGACTTACTCTTGGGTAAGGGTTGTTGGGCTTTTTGCTCTTTTCTTTTTTTTTTTAGCATTGCCACTATAAGATGTTATTTGAATGGTTTAATGCAGCAGACATTTTCAGTCACTCCAAGTATAATTTCTTACACACCCTATTCAACCAACACCACAGGTATTTTTCTCAGTCTACTGTACTCTAAGTGAAACTTTTCTTAGAATGATTTTGGTAATGACTAAAGGTAACTTTTCCTTCTCCCTTGGCGAGCAGTGTGCCTGTTTCTGACACCCACTTTCTCTAAAATAGCTAAAATATACTCAATTAGAGCAGAAGCCACAAGTTAATATTCTGTCTTCCTCTCCTCCCTAGCATCTGTGCTGTGATAGGGGTGTGGAGGTTTTCTCTGCTTTGAACAATGTACAGAATACATGCAACAGAAAAGGTGGAAAGATGTCGACCATAAAATACCTGGAAGAGTTGGTGTTACTGTCTGTGATAAAAGGTTCTTTTTCAATATCTGGCTCTGTGCAAACAGGTATAAAACCTTGTTCCATGCATACTGTGTCAGAAGGACTTGGACTGTTGGAGAGGCTCCATTATTTCCCAGTGTATAAGTTCATATAAAATCTTTTAAAATATAGTTAATTTCTGATTTAATGAATATTTGATTTGATCGACATATAATTAGTTTTGTAATTCTTGGAAAGCTATGATGAATTATATTTTGGGGGACAACTTATTTTCTTAAATTTACAGTTTTCTCAGTCAGTAACAAAATCCAGGTTATGTTTACATCCTGATAAACAGTTTACGCAGTAGACTTATAAAATTCCACAGCGCTTGTGCATCGATAATCTAACACTGCACAGATCGACAAAGTACTGCATTTTGATTAGGATCAAGAAAAAGTGGATTGAGCTGCATATTTAAGGGGGCAATTTTAAATAAATGATGAGTTAAAAGTAGCTTTGAGGTGCTGCACATTCTTCCCTATTCTTTGCTCTCCTGACAATTTTCCATGTGTGGCCCAAAAGAGTCACAGAATCATAGAATAGTGTGGGTTAGAAGAGACCACAAGAATCATCTAATTCCCACTCCCTGCCATGAGCAGGGACACCCTACACTAGCCCAGGTTGTCCAAAGCCCCATCCAACCTGGTCTTGGACACTGCCAGGGAGCCAGGGGCAGCCATAGCTTCTTGGGGCACCCTGTGCCAGGGTCTCACCACCCTCACCATAACAAATTTCTTTCTAATTAAAGAATTTCTTCCTAATTGCAACAGTGAGACCTGAATCTACAATGCTCACCACATTTTTATTTCAAGCAGCAGAGAACCTCTGTTGTGTGAACAGGGCTCCTCATCGGCTAACCATTCAGAGTTGGTGTGGTTTGTATGTGTGCCTGTGATTATTTACTGGATTGGAGCTAGGCCAGGGAAAGAGTAAGTCAGATGCATGAAATATACTTGCTAAACTCAATATTGGATTTATTTTTCCTTTATTCATTTAGGAGGGAAACAGCCAAAGAACTATTGTATCATTAAATAGTCGAAATATAAAAACAAACTAACAGCATCTCTTTAAAGGAACCTGATTTGGAATTTAAGATTTTATGGCGAAACGTAAGTTCTCCTCTGTACATCAGAGTAGGTAACAGTTTCAGTGTCAGCTTTTGCCTGCATGACCTACAAATGCATATAGAGATAACTCCCTTTCTGAGCTCTCTGAGTTAATTTTTTATTCTCACATGAGACTGGGCTATAGATTTCGTTAATGAGGCCTGAGATCATCTTTTATTCTGGAAGGGAAAATATTGGAAAGAGCTTGGACATCAGAACATGACATATAGCTGCTGCGTGCGAAATCTTCGGTGCATTTTTATCCTTGAAATGATTGTCTCTGTGTTCTCAAGGAGCTACAAATTCATGGGCTGACAACCTAATATCAGCCTTGATAGCCTTCATTCTGCCACACTCTCCTGGATAGGGTAATTAATGTAAGCATATGAGAAACCATAATTGACATTCTGATCAATAAAGGTCTGCTTGGCAAACTTGCAGACGACATTGAAGTGGGTTCCCAGGAGCTATTCAAATCTCAGCAGAGTGGGGCATCACGTGAATGCCTTCAGCCGCTCTGCTACACGACGCGTAAGCTCTGGTACAGTAGGTCATTAAGACTCAAACTCTTTTATCATCGTGTCGCAGCAACAGCTGCAGTGGGTTTCTGCCTGAAAACAAACAGCTCACACAGCTCTTTTATCAAAATAATACACAGACATATATTAGTTTAATCAAACGGGGTTTGCTTGTTGTTTAACTTTGGGTTATAACAGCCAAAGTATAAAGCAAAATCATTAAAAGATGGAAGCACTCTGCTCTTCTCTCTGATGAGATAAATCTTTTCTCCCCTGGCAGAGTGAACTCCCCAAACACTACAGCCACTGTATCCCACAGAGCACCTATTTCAACCTTGACTCTGACCACAAGAAATTAAAATAAAGGCACAAATGTCCATTCTTGAGCTCTAAGGGGGACACATAAGTGTTATATGGATTTTTCATCACGGAAAATTTAGTTTTAGAAGAGACCATCTATTGTTTGTGTTGCTGACAAAAAGGATTTGAGGAAGGGTGAGATTAAAAGATGACAGAAAAATGTTTAGCAGTGTGTACGCAAACCTGAGTAAACACTGGTGTAACAGCGTTAACTAATACAACCCTCCGATTTTTTCCTGGTAAATGAAAATGCAACCATCAGATTTGAAATTCTGATCCTTGTTAACCAGTCACACCCCAATAACAATTCCAGTGTTTTTAATGAAGTTATGCTGAAAAAAGTCATCAAAAGATGCTGTATTATGCTACTTTCCTGGGATTATAACTTGAGTAAAGCCCATAGGAGTGTGATTAGACCTTCCTTGGTAAGTGTAGCTAAATGTTTGTTGAATATGGGCCCTGACTGATTTGCTCAAGATCATACAGTGAATAAATACTCAGCAGGGAACCCAGACAGAACAGTAACTTAATTGTGCCCGAAACGAATGAATAACATTATACATATCCTTCTCTGCTGCGGAACCTGCACCTTAAATCAGCTGTGTATAACCAGGAATTGCGAGAGACCTCTTTCCTACAGCACGTGGTGACACAGATAGCAGCTGCTGAATTTGCTGGGTAAAGGTTTTGTTCCCCTAGCCTGTAATTCCAACACTTCACAGTGTGCAGCTTTTCCTTTCGTGTGTGAGTGTGTTCTGGGAACAGGTGGGGTTTTTTCGGGACTAACACGGAAACTCACCGAATACACCATGTAATAAATATCAAATCCCAGGCTGCTTTTTTAGCAGCAGGACAGGCTGAGGGCGTAAGTGTGACAGAAGCTGTGCACAGCAGAGAGGTGGTCGTGTCTTGCAGACCTTACCGTCTCAGCAGCTCTCCCCGCTGAGATTCCTTTGCCTGTTCTTGCTGCCTGCTTTCCGCACAACCTCAACCCCAGCCTGGTGTCAAACATGAAAGTGGTCAAGGGAGCAGTTGTTTTGGGGATGATGAAATCACAGAGGACGCAAATAAGAAGCAAACAGTTGTAGAAGGGGATTTGATTAAAGGAATAAGTTTGCTTTGAAGCAGTCTGGAGAGATACGGGAACAGGGGAATACAGAGCTGCGACTGAAGAGGGACTGGGGGGTCCCTCCCAACGATGCGCTGGGGACAGTACAGGCTCTAAGGGTTAAAGAGTTGGTTGCAGAAAGGCAAGCGAAGAAACCACACAGAAGAGGAAAAAAAGGAAAGCAGAGCTACTTACTAGGCATAAATCAATGTCTCAGAAGGTCTGCTGGCCTTCCTGGGATGGGGAGAGCAAGAGTTTCCTTCCTCTCTTGATTATTACTGCGAAATGGCTGGTGTGTCAACCTTTACAGGGCAGATAATTCCTACTCCCCGAGTCTGCTGCCTTAGCTCTTAAATTCCAATAAATCAAGGAAATTGACATTTCTAAAATTAGCCTTTTTACCTATCCTGAGATAATTACAGCCCAGGAGAATTAGAAGCATTAAGCACACACGAAGCCTCATGAAGCCCCTGGGGTATGATTCATCTCACAATAACCACACCTCTCGCCTGTCTCATCCCAGCTAATCATCAAATATCTTCCAGTTTCTCCACCTCCCTATTCTTCACCTCTCTTCCCCTCTCTGTAGAGGACACCTGCAAAACTGAAAGCTGATACAAAGAAATGGGAAGAATAGCTTAAAAAATCCCATTGTTCCGTTTCTGGTGGAGGAGTTCCTGGGTCTTGTAGAGTGAGAGAAAGAAAATCCCCATATGCTCCACTGGCTTCTTGTTATCAATCTCACAGCACTGAAGCAATTTAGGTGCGGCTGGGAGTAAATACAGAAAATAATAATAAATGAAGGATTGCAAAATGATAATGTAACAGATGGAAAAAAATAGCTGGAGCTTCCTTTTCTGGGGAGTTGAATGCTGACTCCAATGGGAAACTGTGGGAATAAACACTTTTTAAATTAATCCAGTCTGCAGAGGGGCTGAGTTTCATCTGAAATTGCAGACTTCCTTGGAAGTAGATGGTATTTTTGCTTCTCTTACCTGACAGAAGCTCATAGCCTTGGTGTTTCAGTGCAGAGGTCAACTTCTAAAATAAGAGACCTGGTCTTTAAGGGCCATCCCTCTATAAGGTGGTAGCACGGCATAGTACAGCTAGAGCATCTTATACCGCAAAGGCATGTATGGCTGATAACAAAGTGAATTGCAGTGATTTTTGTGACCACCAGTTCCACTTACAAAGTTAAAGAATAGAAAGTCATTATACAATCTTTGACTCCTGGCTGGGAACATAGCTAGTCAGCAGGAGCAGCAATCAGTTAACATGCATTTCCTCAAATTCGTTCAGAGAGTTGTTCAATTGTTTATTTATGAACCAGACTGTAACGCTACCTGCCATCAAGCAAAACTACCACTCAGAGTGTAAACTACCTCTGAAAGGATAAGAAGAGAAAAAGGTGCATTTACACCATGTAGGATAAAGATTTAAGGATAGCCAGCCTTATCTTCAAGACAGCGGTGAATTTCATCGGTAAGTGTCCTCAACTGGAAATCCACAGTTGTCTGTTACGGTGATTTGGTACTGCCTCTGAACTGGCTGCCCGTGGCCATGGCCGAAGGCGTGAGATAATGATCCACAATGATGACAGTTTTCCTAAGAAACCTGAGCTTTGTACTTACTCATCTGTTCAGCTGGCTGCAAGAACTTAAGAACTTAATGATTCTATTCTATTCTATTCTATTCTATTCTATTCTATTCTATTCTATTCTATTCTATTCTATTCTATTATTACTGTAATATTAAAAGATATCTAATTAATTCCATCCACTCTCTTTAATAGCACATATAGTAATTACTTTAGTGTTGCATAAAATTATTACATTTCTGAATTTTAATTCAAGAAATAACTTTTGTCTTCCCCACCTGATTCTTATCCTCACCCACATGTTTATGAAGTATTGGCAAAGTGTTTTTCAAAGTTCTTAATTAGATCACTGTGTACAGAATATTATTGCTTCATTACAGGAAATTACAAGTATGTTCTTCTCCAGCACAGACAGAAGAGTGACTTCAGTGCACACTTTCCTCTCTCGTTTGCTCTAGGAATACTTTTCAAAACCCACAGGAACCAGGAAGCAGTAACATTGATAATGCAATGACTTCTTTGCAGTTGGACCTGAATAATCAAAAAGCTATTATTGAACTCAAGCTGAGACTTAGCCAAATCTGTTCAATAGCCGCATGTCAGATGATTATATTCCTGGTTTAGATGTTCTGACTTTCAACCAGCACAGTTAAATAATGCCACTTCACTAAATCAGAAGGAAGATTCCTATAGTAGAACAGGCAGTAGAACAGTTCTAGGCAGTAGAACATCTCCCTTATGAGGAAAGGCTGAGGGAGCTGGGTCTCTTTAGCTTGGAGAAGAGGAGACTGAGGGGTGACCTCATCAATGTTTATAAATATGTTAAGGGTGAGTGTCAGGAAGATGGAGCCAGGCTCTTCTCGGCCTCACTAAGCAATAGGACAAGGGACAACGGGTGCAAATTGGAGCATAGGAGGTTCCGGGTTAACATAAGGAAAAACTTTTTCACTGGGAGGGTGACAGAGCACTGGAACAGGCTGCCCAGAGAGGTTGTGGAGTCTCCTTCTCTGGAGACATTCAAAACTCGACTGGACACGTTCCTGAGTGATGTGCTCTAGGTGGTCCTGCCTTGGCAGGGGGGGTTGGACTAGATGATCTTTCGAGGTCCCTTCCAACCTCTAACATTCTGTGCAGGTAGTTGAAGCTGTGGTCTCTTGTTTCTCCCTAAAATATCTTTTCCTTTGCATTTTTATGTTCCAACATTTCATTAGAGATTAAAGAAGCTGCCATTCAGAAAAGAGAAAATCAGTACAGGATGAGGAATAATTAATAATATATAAACAAGGTTACTCTGAGTAACCAGAAGCAGCACCTCAGTCCTAGCTCAGGGAGCCCTCTGTATGCCTGCCACATTGAAATGTTGTCTACCTTTAGAAAGAAATTCTTGACTGTGAGGGTGGTGACGCCCTGGCACAGGGTGCTCCGAGAAGCTGTGGCTGCCCCTGGATCCCTGGCAGTGCCCAAGGCCAGGTTGGATGGGGCTTTGGGCAGCCTGGGCTGGTGGGGGGTGTCCCTGCCCATGGCAGGGGGTTGGAACTAGATGATCCTTGTGGTCCCTTCCAACCCAGACCATTCTGTGGTTCTAGGACTGATTCTACCTCAGCAAGGAACAAAATTAGTACCTTATCGGTCTGTACAAACTGCCGAGTGCAGCTGAAGAGCACCTAGAGATTTTAAGAGAAAAGCAATATTATGAATCGATAAATTTCAGAGCTACCTCTTCTTTTAGACGTTAGCTCTGTACAAAGATTACAGTTTTAGGAAGGATTTTACAAAGCCTACGGAGTCAAACAGTTGTTCAGCTCCACTGGCTGCTTTTGAAAACCTCAGCCATAACTGCTTCTTTTCCGGCAGGGTTGTGGGCTGCGCTCTGTTTGCATTCTGAAATCACTGATGGAAAAACATTGTTTATTTTGGGCCAGAGTTAAGGCTGTAGTAGTGTGTTGAAATATGCATTTCCATCTGTTTGATCAGAATAATCCTCTTACATCTATAATGTATTCAGCATAAGCATTATGATATCTTTAGCCATTAATTCCCCTGACATGAAGTGTTTGGGATTTAAATATGAGGCAGCAAATTAGCACATGGCTGCATTTAGCAAGTACACTTAGTTTTCAGCAGAAATGGTGTCATTTTTGTGGTCCTTTTTCTTTTTTTCCCTCTTGGAATTTCATGTAGTTCACATGGTCCCACCTCCCAAGCCTGTCCAGGTCTCTCAGGATGGCATCCCTTCCCTCCAGTGTGTCGACCCACCACACAGCTTGGTGTCGCCAACTAACTTGCTGAGGGTGCACTCGATCCCACTGTTCCTGTCACCAGCAAAGATGTTAAACAGCACCCGTCCCAGTACTGACCCCTGAGGAACACTGCTCGTCACTGATTTCCACAAAAACAAATAATAACGATGATACAGCATATTTTATTTCCTTTTCTAATTGTGAAGTTGCCCTTGGAAGAGTCGGTAGGTTAAAAGGCACTGCCTGCAAGTATAAAACCAGCAGGTTTTTCTGAATGTTTGCGCTGACGGGACCGCAATACCAAGAAACAATTCATCTGCCAGGTATCTCATCTTGCACTGTTAACAGTAGTGGAACTGCTACCTTTACAAAACTTTGGTGCAGACCTTCCCATCTCAACTCCCCAAAACTCTCTTGACATCTTTGTTTGCTCTCTCTTGGAGCCAACTGCCTTTTTTAGGAGAGCAAATAAATGCTCATTTAATATTTCCTGGTTTACTGCCTCAGTTTTCTTCACTCTCTTTCTTTCTATTTCTTCACTGCATTGCAATCAAACTCTTCACATCTTTGAACTCGAAACTTTGAACTTGCATGAGCAGCTCTGCCATAATTTCCTACTCATTTTCAGTTTTCTTTTATTTCCCCTAGTCTCTTTCCTTGATTCTTTTACTATCCTAATTTTTTTTTTCCTCTTGGTAGCCTTCATCTCACATAATGTTTAACATCTTCCAATGAAAACCCTGTCCTCTTACAAGCCAATATGTTGTGCAACAGATTCTGTTGTTAACAAAAA
>VWZZ01002240.1:449729-465228 GCA_013399095.1 Psophia crepitans | reverse complement strand
AAAAAAAAAAAGAAGACAGGAATGAATTATTAAAATCCAAGTGTACCACAGACTTTAAGCTCCACATGTTCACAGGAAAGTTCTGAAGTTTGTTTCTGGGGAAAACCCAGCTATCACTGACAGGCCTTTTTCCAAAAAATAATTGACATTTGTAATTCAGTCTCTGCATTCAAGAACGTTAAAGAATCACATATCAGTTATGTGATTTCTTGAAACTCATTCTTGCATTAATTTTAGTCATTAGAAGGATTCTCAGAGAGTTGTCCAGTTTTGGATCATGTTCTTAGCATGGTCCTGGTGAAAATAAGAAGCAGATAGATAATTCATAGTTTCTGTTATTTTTTTTAAAAAAAATTCTTTTTACCACAGTGTAAATGAAGCCTTTTGAGATTTTAACAACCCATCTGCTCCTTGCCAGAGGAGACGATACTGCAGTGAGACTGGCCTCAGATACAAGTTGCAATTCCTTTTTTAGTCTACCTGAAACTTTGATAACATCATCAATAATGTCAGCACAGTAATGGGCTTTGTTAGTTAACTTGTGTTTCTCTGCAGGCTGACTGGCTCTGAACTGGGAAAAGATCTCAGCGTTGCCAATAAAGAACAGCTAGTAAAAACAGTATTGTGTGGACAATATTAGTATTTTAAATGAAGAAAGATAAACCTTATCAGAACACAATGCTCACATCCTGTTCTGCCTCTGGAAGATAATCCTGTCTTTAACGTAGCTCCCAAGATTTCCACTGCAGTGTTCTATGGATTTAGTTAAAGGTCGTATGTGGTAGGTGACCAATTTTTACTGGTCTCTTGGGTAGTGGCTTAGGACAGGATTCACTCTGTCACACCAGGTAGGTCAGACTTGCATGGCTGAGGATAATTACAGGTCTCTTTTGAAAAAGGAGCACTACCAAGGACTAAAAGGCACATTTGTGAACACAGCTGAGAGACAGCATATTAATTGTCCATTATTCAAACTAATGCACATTGCTTGCTCGTTAAGCACACACGGAACAAACCAAATGGATGTATGCACAGGGAGTCAGAAATTTTACAACCCTCCCTCTCAAATAGTATGTCACAATATTTTATTTGCTTAGTCTACAAAAGAAATGCAATAATCCAAATGCAACTCCCCTTTGAAAACACCACTTTACAAAATCCTACTTACTCCAGTGATAGGAAAATAAACTAGTCTAGTTAAATATGATTATTAAGATACTAGACCAAATATTATCTATTATTATTGTGTCAATCTTTCCAGAAAAACAGTAGGCAAGGAAATTTTCATAACCATTTCTGCAGCATGGTTTTTCGTTTATAAAGGCTAAATATTAGCTGTTATTTACATAGTTCTGAGAAGTTAAAAGACATTTTGGTTCTCATTTGCTACTTCTATCCCTTTCTTCTCTTTTCTTCTTATGCTACTGGTAAGAGCCCAAATTCTGTGAAAAAAAAATATTTTTATATAATATGTCTACTCAGATAGAACTATCTTAGTAATATATATATGGGGATATTGCTTCCCAAAATCAGCTACAATTAATTTACTACTTTGATTGTAAGGGATATTAGGAAATTAGATTTGATTTTGTTTTGTTTACTATGATCATCGTATATACAACTTATCATTTCCTTCATCCAAACTCTACTTACGTTCTTAGCCTGAAATGAAGTTGTGCTTTTTTCTTCTACAATGTGATAACAGAGCTGCTCTTAAGTGATATAATAAGCTTTTACAATACTTCCATGTATTTATAGCATCTATCACATCTCTTTAAATAGTTCTTCTTTGTGTCAAGCACGATTCCAGAAGATTACAGAGGCATCCATATTGTTCTATTGTTCCTCTGTATGTTTGTAGGTTAAACTAAGAATTAAAAAATAACATTTTATTCTCCCTGTAAATAATATTCTAGTAAGCCAATAAAGAGTTGCACATAAAAGAAAAACTGCTAAGATGTGTAGTAATACCTTCTTCATCATGAAACGATAGTATTTTGAAACATTAGCAACCTAATTAAGAGAAAAGCCTGGCACAAAGTAATTTGTTGATGTACTTCAATATCAAAGGTTTGGGGGTGATTTGGAAATCTTAATAAACAGAAGACGTGTTTGTGAATCTGAAATTCAAATTCACATTAAGATTTTATCATGAGTCACTGACTAAAAGACAAACGATTTAATGTCTGTCCATCCTTACCAATTTTGGGGGGTTTTTTTGCAGTGTAATGATATTCAGTATGGCTAGCTTTCTTCTTTTTTTTTTTTTTTTGTTTTCTTCTGGAAATAAGGGGAACATTTGGCTCTTAAATTATCTCCTCATAGTGTTTGACTCAAAAGTTTGGATTTTTTTATGTTTCTAAGATCTGTCAGCTCTCACAATTGAGATATGGTACTGAAAGTGGTGTGAACAGTTTAAAAAGTTCATGAAACCTGGAAGTATTAGAAAATTACATGGAGAGAAAAAGCTGGTCTGAAAGAAAAAACATTTCCACATTTTCTCAATCTCAAAATTATTTGACAAATTAAAAGTGACTAATGATATTTATCAACAACAGAACAATGACTCTCAAAGAAAAGCATCAGAACATTTGATCAGCTGACCAGTGTGCCAAGTCACAACAAGATGCATTTCTGAATTAATAGTATCTTTTAGACTTGTACAAAGAAACCTATCAGCGGGATACTTTTGCAAAATAAACCTGTTTCAGCCTTGCAGACATTTTTCATTCAGCTGCAGCAGTTTTGCCTTCCAAGCTTGGTGTCTAGTTCAACAGCACTTTTCTCCAGCAGTAAGTGCGGAACAGGGGGAGAAAGGAAGACACCCCTTTCCCTGCCCTTCAATAATTATTTTTATGTTACTTCTGTGCAGGATGGAAACATTTTCCATGAGCACATTGGTAATTGCCAGAAATTTAGTTTTCTTTGAGAGGGTGAAAGAAAGGAGCATATCACGGATGCAGACATAACAATCCAGACCATGTCATGGACTGACTGCAGAAAACGTTAAAATCCCTCTATCACATCTATCCAGCTGGGGAAACAGAGTATCATGGATCTAGCATGCAGGTTCACTAGAATTCAACTGGATATTAAGCTTCAGCAGAAAGCAATAACTGTATTAAGAAAAGATGAGGAAACAACTATGACATCTACATAAGTTATGATTAACTAAACATAATTAGATCCACAATGTCAGATAACTTGCAGTCAAAGCTTTGAGAATAAATATCTTCACTCTTGATTTAAAAGTCTTAAATCTCCATCTAAATGTCACCTTATTCACACATGCTCTATCTTGCACCTCACCCTGACGTTCTAAGAGACTTCAGAGCATTCACGTAATATGTCTCATTGGCACCTAATATGTCCTGTCTTTTGCTGGCCAGCATTGGTGTCAGACTTTGCTTTTGCAGGCTTGTTTCATAGAGTCATAGAATACCTAAGGTTGGAAAGGACCTCCAAGACCACCAAGTCCAACCGTCAACCTAAGACCATTATGCCTACTAAACCATGTCCTGGAGTTCCATGTCTACACATTTTTTGAAACATAGTCAAAACTATCTTTGTAGAGCTTCTGTTCAGTGAAAGAAATAAATGCTTGAGCCTCAGTGGAAACACTGACAAATATCACAAGAGACCAATAATTGGCAGAGCAGTAACGTGTGGAGCAATGCTAGAGGCAGCTGGCTTCTGACATGCTTTATTTTATTCTCTGAATGAGAACTAAACCACTGGCAAAGTCTTCTGGTTGGTGAAGGAGCCAGCTTGGAAGGTTTCCCTATCTGAAACATGCTGCTTACAGCATGAAACAGGAAAACTGAGCAACAGGTCTGTACTATAATTAAGTTTGAACAATAACCAGTTCTGGCCTGATCACCAGCTTATTTTGTCCCGCGTGGAATTTGCCATAAACTCAAAAGCCTTCCAGTGTTGCTTCAACTGTGAGGAGTATGTTTTGTTCTGTTGGAAAATAAGAACCTCTGGTCCAAAAATAGCAGATGAAATTTTCTGCTGGCATAACTCCATTAATTTCAGGGAAGTAGCACTGGAAGAGAACTTGGCCAAGAAGGCCTAAATGTGACATCAGTAAAGCTCTCTATCTTTTTTTTTTTTCCCTATCTTTTTTTTCCCTCATCACTGTCCAGAGGCCAGACCCTGGACAGGTATAAATTACTATAGGTGCACTAATTTCCAACTGAGCCATGACAATTTGCACAGATTGTAAGCCTAGCTAGCAATATCCTTTTCCAGGAGTGAACAGAGGAGCACTCCACAGTGCTATCAGAAGAGGTTACATTTAGTTAATGAGATATGTAGAGAATCATAGGACAGATAGCTGCAATGTTCTCAGTTAATAATATCCTTTAAATAATTTGAAAATTAATCTCACTTCAGGGAAATGAAATTGTCTTTTGATTTCCCATAAATGGCCTCCCTAAGATCACAAGACTACCTAGTCAAGCGTCCCGTTTCAAACTATAACAAAAAGTAGAGATGTGGTGAAGAATCAGAACAATGGGGTAAACATGTAGCAATCCTTCGCAGAATGCTTCTATAGACTCCAATAATTTGGGATCCAGGGAGAGGTCAGACCAGAAGAGGTGCACTGTAAACCAGTGGAATCATGGTAGTTGTAAGTGACAACCTCATGTCATGTTCAGGATGAATATATAATTCGTCCTCTAAAATTCAGCCACCGCAGAATTCAGGTTTTACTCTGTTTTCAACAGAGCTGATTATTTATATGTCTTACAGGTTTTTTCCACGTACAGTGTTATAACAGAAAACAGCATCTGGCATGAGTGTGTTGTCGAAAATGGTTGATGCAATTAACTGATGCTGCTGGAATACTTAACCGCAAGATTGATTATGAATTCCTTTCTCTCTTTTTCAGTGTGATTACCATTTTATGTTAACAAACACTCTTAGGTATTATGAATTAAACAGTTAACATGCCATGTATCTCAAATTTATTTTTAAAATATAAAAAATAATAATTAAGGGAAAGAAAATAGAAAAGAAACAAAAAAATCCCCAAATGTCCAGTTTTCTTGAAAGTGGTGAGCTGAGCTCAAATAATTAATGCATGTAAAAGTCTAAATTATTCTTCTGATGATTCAGTCATCTGGTCTGTATCTTTGGGCCTTGCTAAGGCATAATTTTGCAAATCTTTTCAGGTTTGGAAATCCACCCTGCCCTTCATAAATGGTGTTCGTATCCTAGGTTCAACTTTTGAGGATTTAGTAGCCAGCAGTGATCCACAAACAACAAACATCTCACCAGATTAGTGAAAAAGTATATAGACATACGATTACAAAATCTTATAAATCCAGTACCACAGGTAATGATATAAAACAGTAGGTGCATACAGTGGGT
The DNA here is from genome assembly GCA_013399095.1 of Psophia crepitans. NCBI lineage: Eukaryota > Metazoa > Chordata > Aves > Gruiformes > Psophiidae > Psophia > Psophia crepitans. Next base: position 459,849 of record VWZZ01002240.1, on the reverse strand, counting down.
AAAATGAACTAGCATTTTTTATTTTTTTATTTATTTTTAATTTTGCTTGGCTGTATCTGCAAGCTCACTTGCAACATCACAGTAAATTTTTTGGTCTAGCGTGAAAACATTGTTAGTAACAAAAAAAAAGAAAGTTAATGGTGGTAGATGGCTTTGGAAAAAAACTTGAAGGCCACTGTAGTTTACAGCAGAGGAGCACATCACGTTGAAGGACAGTGAGATAGTGAGAAGTGTGAGAACTAGTTTTCTGAATTAATTCAGTCAATTGTAACCATTTAACATTGTGCTAGTTTCTTCTTTCCTTTGAAAAATAGTTAATATATATTAATTAGATGTAGGTTATTTTATTTGTCTTCCATCCAAGATCCCAACACATGAATAACAACACAAAACTCAATGAAACTGGAGAGAAAAGCAAATACACACCCTCATACATTGATAATAAATGAGAGACTAGAAAAGTTTGTTAGCTGTATTAATATTGCTCTAAGAGTTAACTTCAGCAAGACTGGACCAACTTTTGAAAGCCTACAGTCGAAAAAAAAAATCACTTCCATCCAGGAATGCACAGCTTGCTTTAAAATATAATAAAACAGTTATAAGTGCAAGTAAAGAAGGAAAATATTATATCTGATGCTGCATGACATTTAGTGAAGATGCTCGCATTTGCTTTAAAATATTGTAGCAAGATAGTATTCTGTATTTTCTGATACACTTTTAGGGAAGTACTTTAGAATTAAGGTCTTGCTGTGCTGTTTCAGCTATTTGAGTTTCCATACAATTTTAGGCCAAGTGCCTCAAATTCATTATATAGGTAGTATTATATCTGTAATGCCTTACCCCCTCGCTCAGAAATAAATTCCCTCTTGGCAAGTATAATTTGTCTTTGGGCTATTATTACCATCAGTTATTTTCTTATTGAAATAAAAGTTCACTGCTGACTGGAAGGAACTTACATTTAGAAGGTCTTCAGCAGCGTTGGCGAACAAAATAGCTTTCACTGGAAGGCTGCTAAAAGGCGCACAGAAATGAACATGCTGCTTGCTATATTATTAAGTATTATTTTTGTGTCTAGGTCTGTACATCATAGCACAAAAATATGTATTTAAGCACGCAAAATATAATTAAAATCGGTTTAATTAAAGAACACAATTATACTTGCTCATGTTCAAAAGGGAAAATAAATAAAATGAACCATTGTAGAGGCCTCATTGATTTGCACAATGACAGAAGTCATTAACTGAGCTATGGTTAAATGGCACTCATCTGCTTCCAGAGGAAATGGGCCTGTGCTGTAGGTCTGGGATATATTTCAAAGTATTTTGCTTTTCATGCGTGATATGTATGAAATGTGTATTCTGTTGACTGGTAGCACAACCAGCAGGATGCATTTTGACAGCTAAATGGCAAATTTAAATCTGACTTTCTTTTTCATTTCTCTAGAATTTTATATATTTTTTTTTCCCCTGCATGTGCAATATAACCCTGCTGAAGGTTTTAAATATCTCTACACAGCCTACCCCTAACGTATCACTCCCTGCATCTAGGTAAGTGTCATCACGTCCATTAAGTGTGAGCTGAACGTGCTGCTCTGTTCTGATGTATTGTCTTAGGAATGTCTTTAGACTTCATCTAATTGTCATACCGTTTGCCACCGGAATACATAGATGAAGCAAATTCAGGGGACTAGGGACTTTTGGCTGTCTCAGTGAACAGAGCATATTTTATGTTTAAATGGCAAAGTCAGTTAAAATGTTTAACTTTGCATGAAATTTTGTTTGGGGGAAGATCTAACTCTACAGTTTTAGTGGCTAATTAAGAAAAATCTGTTAGAAGATATTGCTTTGCAGTTTTATAGTGCTCATTACTGAAGGGTTTCAAAGCACTTTACAGCTACTGGACTGGTTCCTCCGATAGCAAGAACTGCTTTCATGCATGGATTTAATAAAATTATTTTAATGGAATTATAACAATATTATAACATATTTAAGAAACCATCCTGATGTCAGTGTGCTTGGTACAATTATGCCCATTTTACAGACGAGTGGAATGAGAGAGAAAGAGATAAGAAAGCAATACTAATCACACCAATCTTTAGGAGTGAGATTCAGTTTAAGACTAAAACATCTACAAGTAATGATAGTCCAGCATGGGGCTTAGTCACACACACATAAACCATCTTATAATGCTCTAGGATATCAGACATCCACAAGAAACTGACACAGTAATTACAAAAGAGTTACCTGTTTTGATGGTACCCGATCATAATGAACCTCAAAGGTACTAGACATGTATGTTTGTGATCTGATTTTCACCACAGATATCCTCTGTAGACTGAGCTGACTTATCCTCGGGGTGCCATGCACTATGTGCCCAACGCAGTTGCCCACACACACATATCTGGTGCCAATGAGGTTGCCCTCTGGGCTTCCATCCAGCATGCAGTTGCCACTCAGCAAAATCTAAATGTCCCGTGGTCTCTGTCATTTCTGACAGCTCTGTACAGATTTCCTGGATGCCCAAAGGCAATTCCATTGGTCGTTTTGCATTTTGAAGCTGACACCAGCTCACATGCAGACACCTACATTTAGTATCTGGAGCTTAATCCCACTGTAGATGTTTACATTTAAGGCACCCAATTTGAGGTCACTTTGCAGTTAATGGAGAATAATAATTGATTTTGAGATATGAATCAGCAATCCAGTTTTTGCATCCACTATAGGATGAGGAGAATCATAAGTGTTTAAAGTGAAGTCATATAAATTCTGTCCCACTTGACTAAAACAGCATCACAATTCTCCCTGAAAGCTAAACACCCTCTCCGTGTGACCTACTGAGCGAAGAAATTTACAGATATTTGAAGAAAAGTCTACTGCAAACCACACAGTAACAGCAAAAGAGGACAACAAAACCAGAGAGAACCCATAAGGGTCCTATTAAAGGGAGATGAAAGGTAACTGAACATACAAGTATGTGTGGCTGCAGTATGGCTGAAGAAATGAGAACAAACTTTAGAATAATACAGGGAATGTGAATACAACTAAATAATTCTACATAGAGCTTCAGGAGCTGCTATTTGCATTTTCAAACTAAAGAGAGGATTTACATTCTGAATGCTCATTGTATTTTATTTTTTTTTCCAGGTATGACCTAATAAAATATATTAGGTTTCCCTGTAAGTTTTGTCTCACTGAAAAGTTTTTGAGTCAGTATAAGGTCTAAGAAAACAGACCTTAAAACATTACAGAACGGGCTGTCAGAAAATATGTGATCTTCACAGCTAGCCTCGCTGAAAGTTTAAACCCTATCTTCTCTGCGTGTTAACCAGGTGACTTCCTGGAAAAGATGGATGAGTAAAACAATTAAATTCTATTTATTTTCTAACTCTACTAACATGCAGTACAAACATGGCTTTAGTCTTGAGAAGTGTCACCTGAGCCACAAGAAACAAAATTATACTGAAGACAGGTAGAAAAGTAAACTTTTGTGCAGGATTAGGGGTGATGCTTGGGATGCTTGTAAGCACCAAAATAAGCATGCCTGAAATCTTCATGAGATATGCTGAGGTCTGTCTTGTCACAATGTGGATATGATTACATTCTTTATTGGTCATTACCCCCTTGCTTATACAATAAAAAGCTGAAATGTAGATAGCATGTAAAGACAAAAGTATCAATGCTTTATAGCACATTACAGAAACAGATATTTTTCTCCTTAATTATAATGTAGATCTCAGACTTCCCAGCATTTGGAGCAAGTGAGAGGTTAGGAGGAACAATTTAGAGGTTAGGAGGGAGCATAAGTTTTTAAATTAGTATCAGGGTCAATCAGAAAAAATAGGGAATATTTTTCTCAACTCAGACCTCTTCGTTCACATCAAAGTAATGGCAATCAAATTATTTCCCATGTTATTCAAAGTCCTGTCTTCATCTTAAAACACAGTACACCTTAAAAGACTCATTATTGAGTTTATGTGAGGTTTGACACTAAGACTGGTCAAACCACAGAACATTTCTTTAAGGAAATTAAAAACCATGATTATTGACATCCTGGCAGACAAATAACTCCAAAGGTTTGCAATTGATCTACTACTATGTACTAAATCACACAGAATTTGCTTATACTTCAGTTATGTTCTCTCTCTCCTCAGAATTGAAATGCATATTTCCAGACCTTTAATGATGTTCTACCTCGCAGCTCAGAAATTACTCAGCACTGAAGACTACGCAAGAAGGTTGATACCAAACTTTCTAGTAAATAATGGAAAGATGGTGATACATTCAGACTTGCCTTTTCATTTGGAGGATAATAATTTAAAGATTATCTCAGCATCCCCAGCATTTTCTTTTTATATTTCATAGGTAAGTAGAAATTCCTTTGAATGTACAAATAAACAAAATCTCGGTGCTGTCTCAGAAGGAAGAAAGTGAACAGGCTTGAACCATGTTAAAGAAGATTAAAATTATATTGAAGACACTCAGGAAGATAAACTTCCATCATTATTACTGCAGATTGCTTAGGATATATATTAAGGGGAAAGCCAGAGGTAGGAAGTCCAAAGTGAATATATGTAAATACCCAGATAAACCTACTGTTTGGGCATAGTCTCATGCTGTTTCCACTTCATTTTGCAAATCTTTTCCCTACCACAGAAAGCCAGGCTGGGATTTATCTTGTCTAGTTTTAAGCACCAACATTACAGACACCAACATGTGGGATGGTCACATGCTGAGGGTGACTGACTTCCTGTAGTCATCTACATGAATCCCCTTCTTTGACTTTAGAGAGAGTATAGAGTGATTAGCATACATAGTAGAGGTCTAAATTTCATCACATGAATCTTACCCCAAATAATGACAGAGACATTCACAGCAGTACATATAGAATACCCAAATTATGAAAGGATCAAGCCCACTGAAATAAAAAGCTATAGGTGTTCTTATTTGGAAAATAGACCTGTGTGTGGCTTAACCACCTGTGCAAAAATGGTGTATGCTGTGCAATTGTGTCAAATTGAAAAAAAAAACAACAAACAACCAGCTATTTCTTTGTGAGTTTATTTGTCCATGTTGTTTGTGAGTTCATTTTCATTGGGGTTATGTTTTTTGTTGTTTTTTTTGCACGACATCCAGAAAAAATTCAGTAGAAACTCCTAACAACAAAATGCAATGTACTGGTTTAACCTTGGCTAAATGCCAGGTGCCCACCAAGCTACTTGTCACTCCCCTCCTCAGCAGGGCAGAGAGGAGAGAAGGAAAACAAATAAGACAGAAAAGCAACTCCATAATTGTGGGTTTAGATAAAGGCAGTTTTATTACAGCAAAAGCAAGACCAGAAATTTGCGGAAGCAAAGCAAGGGAAAACAGAAGATTATTCTCTACTTCCCATCAGCAGGCNTGGCTGTGTCCCCTCCCAGGATCTTGTCCACCCCCAGCCTACTCCTGAGGGGGTGGAAGAAGGGTTGGAGACACAGCCTTGGTGTGTGCCGGCACTGCTCGGCAGTAGCCACAACCCTGGTGTGTTATCAGCACCTTGCTGCTACCAACGCACAGAGCTGTGAGGGCTGGTATGGGGAAACTAACTCCAGCTCAGCCTGACCTAGTACATGCAAGTACAGCCTGATGGAACAGGCAGCAATCAGAGGACAGTATCTGCCAGGTACTAAGAACTCATTTCGACCCATAAAAGTTTAAAGCGCAGAGGGTTAGTGCTTCAACACCTGTTACCTAGTGTATGATCAACAGAGGCAGTCTCGTAAGGAAAAGCGTAATAATTTAAGCCTGTCATAAGCCAATAACGGTCCAGAATTATTTTCTCACTACTGCTATTTCATATCTTGGGTTCTGACTTGTGAAATTCCAGCCTAATTTGAGTTTGACTAATTTATCTTTTCCAGTAATTAGTAGCCCAGCAATGATGCAGAGTAGATTTACAAAGAAATTTTCTCTTTTCTTTGTTCTTTAGAAAGGATCGAAAGCAGTACAAAGATGAAGCAATTAATGAGGAAGAAAGAAAACAGTGTGTTTTCTTTGTCTCCCAAACTCTTACAAAATTATATCATAAAATACTAAGATCAGGCAAGAAAAGATAATTTCAAAGGGAGAGTCATGATAATTCCTAGGGGTGGGGGAATCAAATAAGAAAGCAGGTCATTGCAGGCCACAAGGAAATTCCCTCAAGCTTTGGAATTCATTATTTTCAGTTTAATATTTTGTATTTTTTTCTTTTATTCTAATTACAAAACACTTAAAATCTGCAGCAACAAACATAAAATTGTTTTAGAAACCATGGGAATTCTGAAGCTGTGCCCTCTCAGCAGCACAGTAGCGTCTTAATGAATTAAATTAATTTGAAATTCTTGTTATGGTCACTGTGAAAATTCTCAAGAATGACAATCGCTTCCACTACGTTGTGAAGGTTCAAGGCTTTATAGTTATGAGGATGACATATCAGTTCAGTTTCAGAGTTTATGGACTCTCTGTCTCATGGCCATTTGGGGATACCAGGACAGCAAGCATTATTGAATTAAAAAAGGAAAATGAGGACTCTGGTAGGTGGCATGGCTCCAAAACTTCCAGAGTTGCCAGGCACGTAACATAGCCTTCTGGCAAAGACATGAAATTATTTGAAAATGCAGGCTCTGGAAGGTCTGCGTTCATGGATCTAAGTGCACAGAGGCTGTTTAAAACCCAATCGCTTCAGTATCTTGGCAGGAAAGTGGGCAACCTTTCAATGGAATTCAGCCTGTAATTCAGTCAAGGTTTTGTCAAGCTCAAGATATTTAGTAGAAATATTTAGAGGTAATGAAATTGATGGGGTTTGATCATTTTTCCCTTTGTAAGAAAAATTATGATCTACAAAGTTTTTAATTATGCAAGAGTCAAATACCATTATGGAATTATGGGTTTCTTACAAAATAATGAAAAATTTAGTTACAATTCATAGCCAGTATTCACAAAAGCAGAAGAAAATTAATAACATAGAGGCCTTTTTCCCATTACTTTTGATAAGGTTCAGACACATGATCAGAGGTATTAGTGAATAACAGCATTTTTTTTTATGTTTGCTCTTAGCAAACAACTTATGCAGGATTATATATATAGTTCAATTTACTTCAAATTTATAGGCATTTAGACTTCGGAGAAATGATCAAAATATCTACTTCCATCTACTGTCCATCATCAAAATATTTACATCTCTGCTCTGAACTAGTCACTTTTCAAAATACTACCTTTATGTCTCTGTAGGTCTGAATGTGGATACTGGCCACTTGTTTCTCTACCTAAACACAAGCCTGAGAGAAAAAGAAGAATAATATGATACGAAAATAAAGAATGAATATATAATGATATCTCATTATATAAATATATATATTTATATATATGTATGTTCTCTGGTGAGACTGCATCTTCAATGTGTCCAGTTTTGGGCCCTTCAACACAAGAAAGACATCAAGGCCCTGGAGCGTGTCCAGAGAAGGATAACAAAGCTGGTGAAGGGACTGGAGCACAGGTCTTATGAGGAGCGGCTGAAGGAACTGGGCTTGTTTAGTCTGGAGAAGAGGAGGCTGAAGGGAGACTTGATTGCTCTCTACAACTATCTGAAAGGAGGGTTTGGGGGGGTGGGTGTTGGTCTCTTCTCCCAGTAACAAGTGATAGGACAGGAGGAAATGGCCTCAAATTGCTCTGGGGAGGTTTAGGTTGGATATTAGGAAAAAATTCTTCACTGTAAGAGTGGTCAGGCATTGGAACAGGCTGCCCAGAGAGGTGGCGGAGTCACCGTCCCTGGAGGTGTTCAAGAACCATGTAGACATGGCATCTTGGGACATGGTTTAGTAGACATGGTGGTGGTGCATTGACGGTTGGACTTGATCATCTTAGATGTCTTTTCCAACCTTAAAGATTCTATGATTTTGTGATTTAAAATTGTCTGTTCTGCTAATTTTAGAATGGTAGAAACTGGTAATTACTAAGCAAAAACTTTCAGTCTTCTTATGGATATTCCTGTTAAATAGAACTTTGCCGAGTACCTGTTCTTAAAACATCTGATATTTACATCAGCATCTTGATGACACAAGCCTATATTTTTTGCTTTATAACGTTACTGGTGCCTTTTAAAAGACTACTATGAAGCAGTCAGCTACAGTCATGATGAACTGAAATAAATAACTACCTTGCTAGCTATAAATGCCTCTAATTGCCATCACTTTAATACTCACTCACATATGCTACAAGTAGGATAATGTATTTTCTAATATGAAAGTATAAAATGAAGGCCTCGTTACTGTAATGCAGTAAAATTTAATGTCAATAAACATATGAAAATGCTCAGAACAAGGAAGTTCTTCCAATAGCTTTATTTCAAAGTCAATGCAAAAGTCTGTTCATCTATAGCACAGCATGGTTTTATTCGACAACTGATACTGCCATGTGCAGGGAAAAAAAAAACAGCTCATGAAAGATTAGTAGTCTTCTCACTACGAAATGAAAGGAAGTTCCATTTATTTTCTTTAAAATCCTTCACATTTAAATATATTTTCCTCCAAATTTGAGTGACAGATTAATCTTTGGAACACATACATCTTCTCATTTTCAAAGATTGAGTGACAATTTCTTTCTCTCTGGTAGGCAGAGGGAAATGTCTTGTTAGCTTTCAGGACTTCGGGATGGAAGAACCAATGCCTTTGGTGATGGACAGCTCTCCTCAAAGTCCTTACACTAAGAAATTCAGGAGCCAGTCCCCACTACTATCTCACCCTGGGATGCAACCATAGAGCTGTTTAAGAATTGAACTGTACCAGAAGATCTTCAGTTTCTCAACTTCTATAGAAGATAAGTGCTGAAAGTCTCTCCAGCAGCCTTCGTGACATGGGTTACCTACGCTCTTGCAATCTATTTCTTGAACAGGGCTCAATCAGTGGTTCTGTAAGCAGAAGGCTTCAGAAACTGTCACTCAGCACAGCACTCCTGTTTTATCTTGCTCCTAATTTAACTCTGCAAATGATAAATCAGCTAAAGAGGCATAAAAGAAGGCAGATTAACCTTTGAAATTGCTACTAGGGGCTGCTGATTACGTTATTCAAGTCAATGAATCTTCACTAGAATCTGCGTTACACACACGAAGCTTTTAATACCAGTATATTGAATATGCAGATATTTTCACATGCCTGCAAAATCACAATCTTTTTCTTCATATTTTGAAAAGATTTGTTTTGAGCATTGTTTTCTTACTTCTTTTATTTCAATTTACTGGGGGAGGTGACTTGAGAGAACACATTTTCTTTTCTGTAAAGTATAACTACCCTCTTGGTAATTGTATGTATGATATATTCTGCAACAACATCATAATATACATTTATCTCTTTTTCTGCTTCTGTGAGGTCTGCAAAACATCAGTATTTATGTTGTACCCTTCCTAGTGACATCTATGTCAAATGACTTCCTTTAGCTTAACAGGAATGAAACTGAAGTGCTGATTATTAGCCCTCATACTAAATTGCTGCTGACTGACTTTCCTTTTCAATCAGCCTTTTCTCTTAAAGAGCTGCTGATGAAGCCTGACTGAAGACTTTGACAGCTATTCTATTTAAAAACAATTCTATTTATATACCATATGATTACACTTATGGATACACGTGACAGAACCTGGTTTCTCATGATTAGCAGATCCTGTATGAGAGCAGGACTTTGCTGTTTCTATATTTTCCTTTCAGTATAACATCAGACACAAAACACAGCCCTCTCCCTCTCTGAAACCACAATTATTTCTAATATTTCACTAGGAGACAACGGAACATGGACTGTGGACCCCATAGTGATAACTACCAGTGGGGACACAGGTAAAAAAAGAGTGTTTTAGACATATAGGGGGTGAAATTAATAGTGGTTTGAGATAGAATAGAATAGAATAGAATAGAATAGAATAGAATAGAATAGAATCATTAAGGTTGGAAGTGACCTCAAGGATCATCTAGTCCAACCATCCCCCCACCACCTATTACCCACTAAACCACGTCCCTAAGTACCATATCTAACCTTTCCTTAAACACCCTCAGGGATGGTGACTCCACCACCTCCCTGGGCAACCCGTTCCAATGCCCGACCACCCTTTCCGAGAAGAA
>VWZZ01002240.1:373980-448823 GCA_013399095.1 Psophia crepitans | reverse complement strand
GCAGCTTCCACCAGCTGCTTGTACAATACCTCGTCTGTCGCCTCATCCTGGTTTGGGGGTCTGTAACAGACCCCCACCAGAATGTCCGCCCTGTCAGCCTTACCCCTGATCCTTACCCACAGGGTCTCCACCTCGTCATTCTCAAGCCCAAGCTCTACCACCTCCAAACACTCTCTAATGTATAGAGCTACCCCACCACCCCTCCTATGCTGCCTGTCCCTCCTGAAGAGCTTATAGCCGTCTATGGCAGCACTCCAGTCATGGGAACAGNNNNGGCAGCACTCCAGTCATGGGAACAGTCCCACCACGTTTCAGCGATGGCAACTAAGTCATAGTTTGCCTGTCGCACAAGGGCGTCCAGCTCCTCCTGTTTGTTGCCCATGCTGCGTGCATTAGTGTAGTGGTTTGAGATCTGGCAATTATGCTGTAGTACAAATCTGCTTCGTAATATGAAAGAAGGAAAGATAGTAGGGTTCATTAGTTGTTTCTTCAATTGTTTTTGAAACTGTAATTTGGATTTCTGCTCCACATGGGATTTGATCCATGAGATTTATATGGTAGCATTGAAGACGATTATAGTAGCTTTTACACTCTGGCTCAAAAATTAAACTCATAAACCTTAGTTTGGCAACAATATTCCCTGTACTGAAGAACATGGAGGAAGTTAGAAGCCAAAAAGAATGGATTCCCAACAAGCAGCTCAACTAAACCAGCTAATCAGAAATATTTAAGAATTGGCTATTTCTTCCCTTATAATAGATCTGAGAGCCTTTGTGAGACTGTCACTCACAATACCAAACCTCTTTCAGCTTAAAGTCAATTGATTTTTAAGAACAATAAGATCCTTCAGTTGACTTTACAATAACGAGTAAGGAACAATCACAATGTGGAGATGACAACACTTTACAAGGAACTCAGAAATCTGGTTCATTTGCATGTCGATCTGCTTGAGGGTAGGAAGGCTCTGCAGAGAGATCTGGACAGGCTGGATTGATGGAGTGAGGCCAGCTGTGTGAGGTTTAATGAGGCCAAGTGCCAGGTCCTGCACTTGGGTCACAACAATCCCAGGCAACGCTACAGGCATGGGGCAAAGTGACTGGAAAGCTACCTGGAGGAAAAGGACCTGGAGGTGTTGGTTGACGCTTGCCTGGACATGAACCAGCAGTGTGCCCAGGTGGCCAAGAAGGCCAACACCATCCTGGCTTGTATCAGGAATAGTGTGGCCTGCAGGAGTAGAGCAGTGACCCCTCAACACTGATGAGGCAGCACCTCAAGTATTGTGTTCAGTTTTGGGCCCCTCACTATAAGCAAGATATTGAGGTGCTTGAGGATGAGGAATAAATAGCAATATTGTAAAAAAAAAAAAATTAGTCTGAGAGGTTGTGCCTTTTTTGTAACTTGCAAGTCTTGAGACCAAGTTTATATGTCTTTCTAAAGGGACAAGCCCATCAAGAACCTCCAGACTAAAATTTACTGGTTTGTGGTTTCGTTTTTTCTAACTATGATAATTTATACTGCCTTCTTTTCTCTTTTGTCTTTATCTCATTATGCTGTAATTAATATTCTTTATTCAGTAGAAGTCTACGCAGACACAGGAGTATTCAAAATTTGCAGAATTAATTCTGGTCCCAGTGTATTAAACAAAATTCTTCCACTGGGTTCAGAAAGGTTGAAATTCAACCCATACATCTAAGGCAGAGTAGTCTGACAACCTACCTAGTAAATTTTAGTCTGTCTCGAGAACGTCACACAAAGCAGAATTCTGAGAAGACAAATTAGAAAGAAATTACATTCATATTTTCACAAAATGGTACAGCAAGCTCCGTTTCATATGTGATAGTATGGAAAAAATGCGTAATGATTGAAGGAAAAGGGATTGATTTAGTGATATAAAATAGGATTTGGTTTCCATCTTGTCATTTTTCAATTTTACATCATAAAGATTCAAAGATTGTTGGTATACTACTAAACAGTATTTAAATTTATTAAGACTATTTGAATAGGTTTTCATTTTGCAAGGCAATATATAAAACAAGGATTTTGTTGTGGTATTTCTTGGCTTTTTGAAAGTCAAAAGTATTTGTATGAAAATAGAACTGTCTACAGAAGTTCATGGTCATGGGAACATTATTAAGATTTAAAATTTGCTTGGATTGAGTCCTTTGCAACTGAATTTTGGCTTTTAACACATGAAGGACCTCGTACATTTAAAAAAGGAAAGATAGATGGCTGGTGAATCTCAAAACATATCTGGTCACAGTAGCAAGTGACTGTGTTTCTGGGAGAAATAAGCTGTTTTATAAGATTGTAGACAGGAGAATAGAGCGAGATAGTCCTAAAATACATCATGAAAAATTTTTGCATGGCCAAACAGCATCAAAACTGTTTGAATAATTTGCATTTAATTTTACTGTCCATTCTATGTCTTACCAGAATACTATTCATCTAAGAAGCACATAAGTTCTGGGTATTGGACTGCAAATAAAATAAAACTGAAGCTGTAGCCTGTGGGAATTTAGCACATCATTTACTGCAAATGTTCCATCAAAATCCACATTTTGTGAAAAGGTATGGGAAACGAAAAGTTTCATGCACGTCCTTCTCATTAATTTTGTTAACCATGAAAAATTAAAACAAAACAAAAATATATATACAATGAATATTTTAAAACAGAATGAAAAGCGTTCTGCAAAACACCCTTGTTTTTCCACAGTCTTTTGTACATGAATAAAACACTTTGCTTTTGTTTTGACATATTATGGGAGCATTTGAACACAATTTAAAGCATTTTTACCTGTTTTTCTATTACCTATTAGAAAATTTCAGGGAACTGTTAAACCCAAAGATTTTTAAAATTATTTTTATACTGAAAAGAAGCGTGGAAAAAGGTATCATTAGTTTTTGTAACTTCTTATGTTCACACATTTTTTTCTTCATATTTGGTTATTCAAACTTCTGTAAGAGATTATAGGAAACAAGCCTCAATGCAGCCACTGTCTACACTGCGAAAAAGTTTCACATACAAGTTTTCTTACTACAACTGTCACCTGGTATCAACAAGACTCAAGAATCGTGTGGAAAACGGAACANGTAGGGTCTGGCCGGCATATGGGAATCGTGTGGAAAACGGAACGAAGCCATGCAGCGGTGTGGCAATCCGGGAAAAGACAAAATATGCCCATGCTCCTCTTCCTGTGTCAAACTTTTGGGAGAATGGCCAAGCTTCTACCAAATAAAATATCCACAAGGGTAAAGCCACAATATATTTTGCTGGGTTTAGTGAGCTAAGGGAATCAGGTATCTCCGAGTGTAGGGACTACCAGTGACTGTCAGTCTTGATTGTGCTGCATGCCTCGGTTCTTCTACAGACATTAATTTGGGTTATTTGGAAGCCCCCAGTGCTACCACAGTCTTTCTGCAGCCAATACCAAACAACATGGCCATGGGAGCTGCACTTGAAATACTGCATCAGACATGGTTTAGCAACCTCAAGTCAGTCATTTCAGTCTTAATGGGAGAGCATGACTAAAGTGGCTGAATAGTGATGGTGTTCCTCTGTCTTTGAGACTTTTTGCTGCTCCTTATAGCCATTTTGCCTCTTACATGGGGCCTGGCCAGTAAGCCAGATGGTCATAATATCTGATAAATGTTTTGAGTGAATGGATACTGCTGTGCAATAGACAAGTGATCATCTGATGTCAAAAGTAATCTGTGTATGCAGAATAACTAGGAGAGAGGGGACTATAATTGCACAACAGAGAGAAACAGTGATGGGAGTTTCTAGAAGAATGATAATGAAGATGATTAGGAGATGAAATAAAGCCCTTCTCCATGAATAGAAATTGTGAAGAATAGTGTTATTTCCTGGAGAAATTAAACAGGCAAGAGAGGACATAATAAAGTGTTAAAAAACAAATGCTGTGTGGCAGGAGGAATGGAGACTACTATTCCCCCCAGCATAAAGGAGGCCTTCAATCAAACAAGAAGGGACAATTGCTGATTATTTCTAGACAATGAATAATTAGGCTGTGCAATACACAGCTGCATGATACAAAGGGAGACTGGACAGTTATATGACTAATAACACTACTGACTTAATGATCCAAGTTTTGGGTGGGGACATAAAACGCCACAATTTAAACCAGTATCTGTTAGCTATTAATAGCAAGTCTTTTGGAAGTAAGCTGACTTTTTTATTTTTTTCAGCATCTTTTTTTTTTTTAGTTACTTCTCCACAGTCAGTATTGAAGACAATGATGAGACGAGATGAACCGTGCATTTGATACCTTGTGAGTTGTACGATACCCTCATGAAATGCTACAGCATATTTCACCACAGTACGTGATACACTTCTAATTTTGGGTACTGCTCATTGGAAATATATTGCCCTGGGAACAAGATGTAAAATGATCTAGTTCTGGTAGAATTTTGCAGAACGTAACAATCCCCTATTAAGTCTCACACTCATCCAGCATCAGAGACACGAATATCTTCAGAAGCAGCACTTTCTGTCATAAATTTTATAACTAACAGGGAGTGAATGTGTTAGAAATACAGAAACCAAGCCTTAAAAATTTCCACAGTCCTCTTCTTTCAGCTTAATGGGCTGAAACTTCTAAAATGCTCAGCTAGCTGATGGTCCCTCTGTCCTGATCTGACCTGCAGGCCACTGCAGTCAGCTTCTGATTTGCCTTCTGGTATTGTTCAGAAAAAGTCAACTTCTGTACTGCATGTACACCTCAAACACGCTGCACAGAGACATAATGTGAGCAAGCTGAGTGCAGTTTTAATAAACTGTGCTATTTTTCCTGTTGCTGATATTTCCACGGTCCAGCAGTTCCAGGAACTCATTTTGCATAGTAATTCACTTCATGGCGTGGCTTTTCCCAAACACTTCTGTTTCTGCAGCTTTTCTTGTTCAGCTGAAATTTATGAGTCAGAAAACATCCAGGAGATGCAGAGCAGAAGATTTGCCATTTTAGGGATAAACATTACTGTTCATAAGCCATGCACTTGTTTGATAGACAACTCTCATGCTGCCACTGCTTGGCCAAAAGCAACAGAGCAGTCTAGATCCCTGAGGATTAGTAGGACCTTTGTATAGTGAAGCACTTCCTAAATTGGCAGGAGTGTACACCATGCTGGCATTAACTCTGTAGGAGTCCAGCAAGCACTACTCCTGTAGAGTTAATCAGCTGGCAGGCTTTCACACTGCTCTTGTCCTTGAGTAACCTGAAAAGCTGAGGTTTGGCCCTATTCCTCAAGGCAACTTTGCCATGGAGAAATATTTGAGCCTCTTTTTCACAAGTGCCGAGAGAATTAGCTCTCTACTTCAGCATGTGGGAGTGCATTCAGTGAGGACACCACTATCACCTCAAGTGACATAGCAGAGTGGCTGAAGCAGAGTTTATTAGGGTTTTATTACAGGTCATATTTTCAATCCTTCCCGGTCCAAGGAGAACTCACTAAAATGTCACAGAAAGCAGAAGCACGTTGACATTCATTACTTCCTCTGGTCTGCACTTTGGTCAACACCTTTGGTCAGCACTGCACAATGTTCATATTAATCACTTTGATAGGTTTCCCAGGGAGGTTGTGGAGTTTCCCTCACTGGAGATATTAAAAAACTGTCTGGACATAGTCTTGAGAAACCAGTTTTAGGTGGCCCTTTAGGTGGGAGAACAGGATGGGTTGGACAAGATGACCTCCAGAGCTTCCTTCCAACCTCAATCATTTTGTAATTCCATAAAGCCTATGACAGGGCAGTTGATTATAATAGTTGACTTACAATCAGCATTTCTTGTGGAAAAATATTTTGATTTTCTATCATCACTATTTACTATCTATGTTATGACAGCACCAAGGTTAGAGCCCAGTGTCAGAGACAGTGTCAAGACCCCTCAGTCTTGTAACACTAAGGCCAGACTAGTGAGACTGACCACTGCCTCTCTGCCACACTGGTGGTTATAAGAGCAGAGGAGAACCATGTCCTACAGCTCTTTCCTCCATATCATCTGATTGCACATGTGTTGCCATTCAGTTGAACAGTGCTCCTACACAAAGCCAACATTTTCCTTGCCATGAGACAGGTGAAAACATCTCAGTAGCTGAGAACCTGCTCTTACCACTATTGACTTCTTCCCAGAAAAAAAAGGACTATGGAAAGGAGACAGCATTACTTCTCAAAAAAAATGGCTTCCAATTCAACTTCTTCAGGTCAAAGCTAGCAAACTAAGTGTGTAGTCCCAACCAACTCAGTCCTAAAGATGAGTAAATCTTCATACAATGTCACAATGTCACAAAAGTTATCCTGAGACAGAAGAGAGTGATACTTCACCAAAATGGTATTTGGTCCAGAATCAGGTCCTAGAAAACTACTTCCTTACACGGTTACTTAGCACCTAATGCTGGAGGCAATACTGGTTTATGCTGGCAACTTCCAAAGTGCACTTTGTTGTGGTTTATGCCTGGGCAGCCACTAAGCCCCATGCAGACACTCTCTCCCCCGTGGCGGGATGGGGGAGAAGATCAGAAGAGTGAAAGTGAGAAAACTCGTGGGCTGAGATAGACAGTTTAACAAGTAAAGCAAAAGCTGCACGTGCATGCAAAGCAAAATNTCATATGGTATGGAATATCCCTTTGGTCATTGGGGTCAGCTGTCCTGTCTGTGCCCCCTCCCAACTCCTTGTGCACCCCCAGCCATCCTGCTGGCGGGGGAGTGTGAGAAGCAGAAAAGCACTTGTCTCTGTGTAAGCACTGCTCAACAATAACAAAAAACACCTCTATATAACAAAAACATCTCTACATTATCAACATCATTTCCAGCAGAAATCCAAAGCATAGCCCCGTACTGGCTACTGTGAAGAAAGTTAACTACCTATCTCAGCTGAAACCAGGACACGTTTTTTAACCAGTAATTAATCTTTCAAAACCAGAAGGCATATACAGAAGATGGAATGCTTTGAATGACTCTAATCAAAACCACATTTTCATACATCTATATACATATAAACAAATGAATGAGATCTCTGAGGAACACATCCTGGCTATTATTTGCAACAAAGTTCTCATTTAATCGCAGTCATTTGGGCCAAATCTGTTTTGAAAGAATGAAATGAACAGGTTTCGTTGATATGAAGTTATCTCTCGATAATTTGACGCAGGATTAGAATATCTGATCACTATTTTGTTGAGTTGTTCTGCGATGATGCAAAGGTACACTGAACACAGTTCTGGTCTGGGGATCACAGCCTGGGTTCACTCTTTCTATGCCTTTGACCTGCTGTGTGATCCTAAATGAGACACTTCACTTCCCCATGCCTCGCCTTCTAGACATCCTTCGATGGCATTGTAATTTCTATTCAATTTCTCACCTATCCCACATACTCATGGTTTCTCTTGCCATGCACCCGGTATTCATAGGATATGTATTATACACCACTGCTTTTAGGCTATAAATTCTTTGGCTTTTAGCAAGTAAACATAGTCCTGACAGAAGAGCTCTAAAGTCATTAATCATCCATCATGAATCGCAAAATATACACCTAAAGAGATGCATACATAGCATAAATTTGGGGAGCGGGAAATGATGCAACGCTGTACTGTCAGGGGCAATCTGGGGCAAAGGAGGGGAAGAGAAACCATGTGCTTCTTCCAAACCTTATGAGAACATTTTAAAGTGGACTATAAATGAAACCTTGATTTCAGAGGCAATTTCTCGCTGCTATTGTAATACAAGCAGTAAGTACCATTAGATATACAATCTCAACTTACGTTCCAGGTTTACTATTTTTAGGCTATAAAAGTGGCACTGATAATATTTCCTCCACTGATTTTTAAAGCATTTATAATTAGCTGCCAGCACAATTTTAGCCACTGACTGGAAATCTCCCAGCAGGTCTCTATAAATAAATGGTTCTATAAATCATGGGATTTTTCTCTCCATTGAAAGATTTTCTACTGTGAGAAGCAATGCCAGTAGCAACTAACTAGAAAAATTACATTTATTTACTAAATGCAAAGGTGACACACAAAAAAAAGTACTTAAGACCTTATACTTTCTTAAACTTTACAATTTTTTTATTGAAGATCCCTTCTTCTATACAAAATTATGGCTTTTCTTGGATATATATATTATAAAGATGTTAATTTGGTATCGATTATTATTACTTATCATGTTTATGACATCAAACAGTGTTCAGAGCACGAACACGGCTCTGTATCCAGTGCTTAAAATGCTTATTGCAGGTACGCACAAGTAATACTCGAGGCTGTCTTAAAGCTCATCTACCTCAGAAAGATCGATATCACAGAGGAAAATAATAGCGTTTTGGATTCTTTTCGTGTCATGTCTACATAGGTAAGCAAAGATGGGATTTGAAATATCATGGTGAAAAGCATTTCCCGTGGCCCAAGGAAAAATATGCTGCAGCATAAACGTTGAAAAGTTGTGAGAAGCCTGCATTTTTCCCCCCAGCTTATTAAAGTAAGTGAATATACAAATTACGCAGTAGTGAGGAAAAAGCAGTAGGTTTATGATCTGTAACAAGCTCTCACCAGACCTACTCACAGAAGCACCTTTGCAATGCAAAGGCTCTTAACATGCTGGAAAAGCATTCAACATGACTGACACCATGAAATGTGTTGTAAAAGCACAATTATCTGCAAACATATCAAGTCTGATCAAGCTCTTTCCATCCTTGCTTCTGAATACAAGGAATTGTTCGTCTGTACACCTTTTCATGCTGTTCATTCTTTCCCAAAAATACATCCTTTTCTCAAAAGCACATGTCAAAACACACATACTTATACACTACAAGTGTATGCATACATCTGTAAAAACACTGAGCTACAAATACCTTTTGTGACAGGGAATTTGGGGCCCTGGAGCAGCAGGACATGAATTAGGTGTTTCAGTCAAAATCTAGGCACTAGGTCAGGGTAAATATTTTTATCAGAGCTGAAGATATGAAGTGGTGGTGATGAGGGACCATGGAAGCAGAGCTCTTGTTTGTGGAAGGGAAAAGAGAAAGTTTCCTTGGCCAAAGTGGAGGAGGTTGGATTTTGCCCTACAGGACCTAGTTAACTGTCACCACCTCTCTAGGCTTAATCTAGCCTCACAGCAAGCACTGGCAGTAGCTAAGATAGGACTTATCAATCTTCCACTCACCCATAGCACTGACTAACTTCCCTTGAAGAAGTGAAATGCTAGCAAATCTCCCCTTCCACCTCCCTCTAGCCAGCAGAACCCTACATTGAGCCACTTTTCTCTCTAATAAACTGTTCAGCCTGTGAGATATCCTGAGGGGTGCTGAAGCAGCAGATGCAGGCAGACCAACAGCATGAAACAAGATCAAATAGGGCACAAACAGCAAGGGAAGACACGTTCAGCATAACCACACTTGCTCAAAAAACATTGTGAATTGAACACCTCTAAAAGGTAAGGGAAAGGTAAAGAGATAGGCATGCAACTTATTGCTTTTTATCCCTTAAGTTCCATCTCCCATCCCACCAAATCTTTTTTTTGCTCCTCAGTGTGAGCCTGATCGTCATGTCCCTACACATTGAAAGCACGTATGTTATGAGTACTAGTTAGCAACATTTGGGGACTGTGATAAGGACTGTTCATGTAGTTGCTGAAATATACTGGTCCTTACTCAATCAAGAAGCATCTGGCCAATGCTCTCAGTCGTCTGCTCTGATTGGGCTGGTCCTGTGTGGAGCCAGGAGTTGGACTTGATGGTCCTTAGGGGTCCCTTCCAACTCCAGATATTCTATGATTCTATGATTTTACTCTTCCAACTGGGATGGAAAAACCCTCCTGCCTTAATCTCACAGAGGTTTTGCAGGGCACAGCCAGCATCCTCTACTCAGAGGGCGTTTGGGACAGTGATGACCAACCATCCACTTCCAGTGAGCTTATCAACTACTTATTTCCACATGGCACGCAAAGGAATGAAAGCAAACTGTGTATGCACTCCTGTACTGTCCTGATATTGGTAACATTACCCAACAGACATAGGCAGCCTTTCTGACAGCACAATCAGGTACCCAAATGTCATAAAAACCTCTGTCCTGGATGGAAAGCAAGCAGTCACTTCAGGCTGGAAATCAGAGCAATCGGACATTATGTATCCTCCTGCAAAACCTTCCTAGATATCTGTAAGCCTGTCTAAGTGTTCCACTAAGGCTTGCAGAACAAACTACAAGGCTTATACTGAAATTAAGTCACAACTGCACCGGTTTGTACTGAAGATCGTGCCAAGCAGTGCTGACTCCCTCAGGAACGGACACAAAGTAAAGGCTAGATGGCTTAGCATAAAAGGGAGGTGGATTTCAGCAATCAAAGGAACAATATTTGGATAACGGCTAAGGAGACCTCAATTGTTTGGTCCACAGTCAACTTGCTGATCTCAAACCAGCTAATGATTAACCAGCAGGTGTCAGAGAACACAAACTGGGAGCCTGTGAAAATCATGCTTTTGGGTTTAAGTATGGACTCCCAAAATTTGCTCAGCCATTGCAAAGTTATGACAGCTTATAGTAGAGGGCCTCAGCCTTGCCTCGCCGCACCTTCCAGTTCTGCACTGAGGACACTACATTTTCACTAGCCTGAGCACAGCTCCTACATCCATAACCTGCCTCTGACTGGGAAAAAGCAATGCAGGAAAGAGAAGGTGCAAGAAGATGAGCCATAAATAAGTCTAGGAACATTGGTGACAGGTCATCAGGAGTTTCCTCCAAACAATATTCTGCACATATATGAGCTGGCCCTCCCTTCTGGACCTGCCTGTGTCCAATAACTAAACCAGGATCTTGGCAGCAGAGGAGAATCAGGTGACCAGAGCCATGGTATTGCTCGTGAATCAGGACGAACATGACAGCGAGAATCTGGAACAGAAATAAACCATGATCTTAGCCAGGAGAAGAAAATGGAGCTTGATTCCACATGTGAGACCTTCGAAAGAAGATGAAAGAAGAAAATCCCTTAACTCCTACGATTTGTCCATAAGAGACATGAAAGGGCAGCATGTCACTTCTGAGGGCGATCTGTTGAACGATCTCCTGTTCTGATAGAAGATATTCAGGGGCATAATTTTGGTTTGTACAGCTTCAGGCTACGTGTTTATTGGGGTTCTTTTGCCTGCAGACCAGACTAGAATGAATGTCCAGTAAAGCACTTAAAACGTCTGAAGAACATGTGTTAAATTTTTGGCATCACCTGCTTCAATCTACTTGATCTGCTCTTGCTTTGGTAATGAAAGGAAAGCCTGGCCGTTGTCTAAGACCCTGGACATCACTCTGCATATTGGTTAGCTCTCAGGCTTAGCTTTCGAAGGAACCCACTAGTTCCCTCTGAGGATAAATTTGGAAGTGTTTTGGATGATCTTTTTTCCCTCCCACACTCCTAAAGGAAGATCCATGTTGCTTTTTCTTGTCAACATTCCCATTTGTCTGCTGCCACAACCCAAAGCATGCAATATGTACATTTGGCTTTGGCCATGTCTGGCACTTTTGGCAAGTTGTGGCAGAGGATCTAACCTTTTTGGAGTGCACTTTGAGCTGAAAAAGTATAAAAATATGCCCTCCAAGTGCACTTACTAGGACCTGGAAGAGATCCAGGCCGGGTGCTCTATGGTGTGAGTGCACACTTCATGCTCCACAAGGAGCTATACCTCAGTGGTGTGGGTAGAGTGTGCAGTTCTGCACCATGGCCTCAACAGCTCAGTTGTAGATACCTGCCAGTGCTTTCTGTCATCTTGTGCTTATTGTCTGCATCTTCCTACTTAAATAATAGCTACAACATCAAACAAAGCCTGCACATCCACAAAGAATAATTTCTAAATATCTGAAGTTTCATGAAATGAACCCAGTGATCTGTTTCTAAGGGATTAATCGTTTTCCTTATTTTTCAGTCTGGAGAGAAGGGACAATTTTCACACATTAGTTGGCACAACCAACATTTCAGCAACTCTACACACCGAGCTTTGATTAATTTTGACTCAGTTCCTATTATAAAAAATTCACTTTGTCTGGGAAGGCTTAAGTGTGTGTTGTAGATGTATTTTTTTACATACGGTTGACATTACGTATTTTTATTCATGTCTACTGCCCATGCAGAACTGAACTTACCAATATGATTCTTTTGTTGATTCTACTCATGTTTAACCAGTTATGTGCAAGAAAGCAAAATAAACCAAATAAAATCATTACTCTGGCAGGCAACTTTTTTCTAATAATTTCCCAGGACCGAGCTTTTCATCCACATTAATGGTCAATCAATGGGCAAGTGAAAAAGCAGGGAAACCTCTTGAGGAAAAAAAAAAGTGTATTTCAAGTGCCAACATCTCTCCTAATAAGTACACAGCAATTTTACACGGAAACTGGGCACCGTAATGAATGCCCAATAAAATAAAATTGCAGTATAAAGTGCACAAGCAGACATTTGAAGAGGCTCTGAGTGGATGGATACCAGCCAAGAGCAAGCAACAGGGGAAACAAAACACCCAATGACACTTAAATGAAGTGTTTGCATGGGGGTGGACTGTCAAGTCTGTGCTCTTTTGTGCACTGAAAGATCTGCCATTTTCTTGAACTTGCTGCAGCTGCACGACCTAATGGCAGGAGAAGGTGCTCTGCGTGCCCAGTGCTGATTTCTTCGACTTCAGCTGATTACTTTGCCAATCAGTCAGATGCAATTTACAATCAGTTTTAAGATCGCTCATAATTTCCTATGACTGGCATGCTGACTCTTTGACAGAACAACAAATTATGGCCCATACCAATCAACAGTATAAATTGATTTCAAGCCTTCTCCTTTTGTCAACCAGTGGTGTATATCTCCCTTTCTCTTCCTGGAAAAGTTGACCACCCTTTGTCTGTGGAAATGGACACAAAGGAAGTTCATACACACTGATAACATGAATTATTGGATTTATTACCACACATTGTTGTGTGGTCGCTTACCATAGTATCTACATTTAAGATAACACTGATAAATTGAACCTTCCTAAACAAGTTCAGTTGTTTCCAAACACATTTAATAGAAAAATAGCAAACTACCCTAAGCAGCAGCTTGAGAGACAATAGTAGGGTATCTCTCTGATTCCCCTGGCTAGAAGCCATTTCTAGCAGTCTTCAATAGAAGACTATTGCAATGTTCTGTAATCTCCTAGTTTCATGTACCATACTATACAGTAATGGTCATGATGGATGTTGTTCAAGGCATGATCTGCTACATTCAGAGAATCTAATCTAAGACTTCAAGGAGGCAAGACCCGACAGTCACATCCTCATTACTTCTAGCAAAACTACTAATATGCCCCTAGACCAAGGATTAAAATATTAACATCTTGAGTACATCTTATTGCATTAAGCACTGTCATTCCTTACAGTGACACGCTCTCAGCTGCAAATGCCCCATGAAACAATAGCTACCTGAAGAGGTTACCGTGGCACCAAAAAGCTGACAAACTCACATTAGAAGTGGACAATTGTGAGAAGGTCTTCTATATTTAACCTAGATAGACTCTTTTTTTAGGACCTGAAATGGTTTTATATCTCTGTAGTGAAAAAATTTCTCCTGCATTCAAACTGTTGGTCATTGAGTGAGGAGTTTACCTCCTTTAAAAGGGGATTTTTATCTGAACTGCTGGGTAATGAACACACAAATGTCTCTGCTATTTTATTCTAGTTTCTCATCCCTTTATTTCCTGATTTTCCATTTGCTCTGCTTAGGAATCATTTTCTAAGCACTAATGGTTTCGGTTACCCTAACTGATATTTTCTTCCTCTGAAGGGAATCGAGACTTTGATAGATAAGGCAGATGATTCAAATCATTTGCTGAATCACACCTTAGTCTTCTGATCTATTTTCAGAATTGCTTGGCAATGCAGGAAATGCCTTGTACAATCAACCTCAGGAACTAAGTTGCAGAATACCCTAAATCAGTCGGACTTGAGCCAAAAACATATTCAGGGACATTAAAACAATTCGATGCACTGGTAAGTATTTGGGACGTCTGCTTTCTTTGTTGCAGGTGCTTCAAGCTGGAGGTATGCCAGGTAGAGATCTCTCATAACACTCCTTCACCCTATGTAAGCAAGGACACAGTTGTTCAGCATATATAAGAGTTGGGAGAATCAGAGCATCAGGATGTTTCAAACACTGAGGGAAGCTCCAGTGGCTCCAGCCTTCCTGCAGTAGCAACAGCAGTTGAGGTGGTGGTCGATAAGACATCTGTCTAATGGAATGTTAAGCTGCTTTCCTTTACAATCGTTATGCAGTTGACTGATTCAGATGTTTTCATATAATTGTCTTGCTTGATGAGGAGTTAATTCTTGTCTCCTCATTTAAGATAAATCCTTTGACAGCCATATGGGCAAGATTTGTTTGATAAAAAGCCCACCCTTACTGTGAAATGTGTTTTGGAAACAACAACTTTTTTTTTGTTTGAAGAGGTGGAGTAGGAGAGGAAAACATCCTTTGTTGTTTATCAGTACTTTCACCAGATATTTTGGTCAGTTGTGCTTGTTGACTTAACCTGGGCTGAAGATTTTGGATAGAATTATGCAAAAGTAAAATTAGGATTTGAAAATCCATGTACTCTAAAAACCAACAAATTACATGTAAAAAAATTCCTGCAAGAATGGGAATCTTGCTACTGCGGGTAAATATTCAAAATAAAGCATTCAAGTCCCTGTGACAAAGCTCCTAAATCTACGTGGTAAAGAAAGTCTATAATGACATAACCTAGACAGGATAAAACAAAAGAAAGGAGATGCTGACACAGGGCAAAGCCTGTATTATTTTTGCAACAGCCCTTAAAAATGTTCACAGTATTTGCAAAGTGGTTTGATACTTAAAGAAGAGCTTGGAAAATCAAAATGGTTGAATTATTTTCCTCTCTTTCATATTTCTTTGCAGTATGATCTCAGGCAAGTCAGTCTATTTCTGTGTTTCAGCTTCATATGGGAAGGACAGAAATGCTTGTCTCACCAGTAAGTATAAAAAAGCCACAAACACTTAAAGACATCTCAGAAGAGGAAGAATAATAAATTCTTCATCAATATACCATGATCAGGCCTGTCAATTTAAATTAAGTAAGGGCTTTGCCAACCTTACCTCTGTCATAATGTGGAAGATGCACGTACCTGTAAGGAGAACACCTTTGCAGTCACATCAGTACTGCTTTGGCATCGCTTAAAAAACTGTTCAAAGTGGAAGTGAAAAAATAGTATCTTTTAAATTTCAGTGTCAAGAGTATGTACCTGCTGTTTTCCAAGGATTAATTTCTGCAACATCAAGAAGATACTATGCAAGGTGTAGTTTTTCTGTACATTGTATACTGATAGCCTGTTGTCCTGCCCCCTCTCAGAAGAGGGTCGATGCCACCAGGCAAGAGTTTTGTAAAAGTATTAATGAGTATTATAGTACTAAAGAGTTTGGGTGGGTTTTGGTTTTTTTGGTTTGGGTGTTTTGTTTCTTTTTGTTTGGTCAATTATTTTTTTTTTTTGTGGTGTGGGTTTTTGTTGTTGTTGTTTTGGTTTTTTTTAACTTTATCTGTGTGTCTTAAATGCAATGATATAACCAGGATGTGGGGTTATGCTAAATGTCCATAAAAATGAGTATTCATGTTTCTGCATAAGAAGTAATTATAGCATGAAAATCAACATTAAAATATATTACAGCTTCTCAAAGTTTCTCCCTGTATTACTGTACAACAGAACAAAGTAAACCCATACATACTTCACACACACAAAATCACTGTGGAGTACTACCTCCTAACTCTGCAGTTTACTGTATGCGTGTTTTAACATGGAAGACAATTTTTTTCTGAGCCTACAGATGAGTTCCTTCTCCCCCCAGCCTTCCCAAGGGGGATCATCTCCAATAGGCCATCTATATAATTTTTCAGAAGAGCACAATCCTATTAATTATTTCTATTGCAACTGCCATAGACAAGCCAAGAAAATATTGACACCAGTAATAATTCTGTATCTCACACTCTACACTAGAAAACTATTCCAACCTTAAAGCTCTTTCTGCAATTTATTTTCCTTCAATCTGTTCTTTCATTCCCTGTCCCCCTGAGGCATCTGGTAAGCACTCCTTGAAAGTTACTCCAGGATCACCCCAATCCTAAAGCACCATTTTACCCTCAGCCATCCAACCCTCAGTTCCCTGCAATTAAAGTCTAAACCAGAAGGCATTCAGCTCGCATTTCACTCTCTCAAGCATGAACAAGTGCAATGACCGCAGGAAGCTGAGCATCCTTGTCAGAAGCAGCAGGAACCTCTGTCCTTAGAATGTTTCTGTCCTGCCACTGTCACTTATCTTGGAATCCAACACACCCTGATGGGATGTCTGGTGTCCTGACAATCTGTCCCAGTCATATTCAGCAAGGCTGAGAAAAGACTTAGTATGTCAAAAATTTTCATTCTAACTGGTGAGTCTTGGCTCATCTTCTCTTGGACTTGGTGTACTTGACTGTAACTAAGAAGCTGGGGCAGCAGTCTCTTATCAAATATACCTTTTCAATGCTTCTCATCCAAATACACATTCTTTTCCTCTAGGTTATACATAATCTCCTTGATTTAACATGTTCCTTAACATTCACCAAAACACTCTTATAATTTATAGGATAAGGTTTTTATTGTTGAGATAAAATGACAGATGATCTGGGCATCTTTTCTATGAAGACTGAGAATTTACTTAGATCTCAGAAATACAAATCTGGATGAAACATCCTTCTAAGATACAGAAAACATTAGATTTCCCTCTCCTTGAACTCTTACATTGTTGAGATTTTTATGTATTCAGAATTTGACCAAATGTTGCTAAGTTGTTCTTTTTAAAAAACATTCATTGCAATTTGCTCATTGGAAAAAAGGATCCCAAATGCAAAGCAGAGTTTTCCATTGGCACTCACTAAAATGCCAATCATTCCTGGCCAGCTTTCTTTGCTTATTTTAAGATTAAAAAAATTCAGTTTGGGAAAAAAATAGTTCTATCTACTGAATTTTAGCCAACAAAGTTTTTAAAAGGTATTTGAGTAGCACACAGGAAATTCTACAGATAATTTCAATAGTTTGACATTTTGGCTGAGTTTCAGTTGCTTTTTGATGCAGATTGCCTGAATGATTTTATACTGGTTTGTCGAGAATAAAATCTTTTAGGCAATTAAATATATGAGGCTCGTAGTTGTAATTCCTCAATATTCACATCACTGAAGATATTTGATAAGTTACATACGATACTATGAGGCACTCAGAGCAATAGTGGCAGTCATGTGAGTATCTTACCAACAATCCTTCTTAATGATGATCACATTAGATATGTCCATTGCATCATAGATGCAACTTTTAACATCATAGACATTGGTCCCAGAACACAGTTTGCACTGCACTTCCAAATTTCTTAACACAATGAGGTCCCCAGCTTGCAGCTGCTACTGTAAAGCAAAATAATAAACAGAAGAAGAATGGAGATCAAGAAACCGATAAAACTGGAAAAAATAAACAGACAAAAAACCGAAAACCCTAAAACCTTGGAAAGATGCACGAGGTCAAAAATCAATTAATGGAGCTGAGATTTTCCCAGAAATCTTCAATTCAAGAAGAGATCACCTATTTTTTTCCTCAAAATGCATTTTCAACACACTGAAGTCAGAAAGAGGGTTTTCTACTGACAACTTATTCAAAAGAAGGTGACTCACAGGAGTTGTTGCAATAATTAAAACAAGTAAGTCCTTTGCAGATAAATGTATAAACAAAACAACTTAAAGGTGGAGGTGGAGAAATTAAAAGTAGTCAGAAATAAGCATTAATCAGAGTCTATATGTAGTTGTGAAAATGTTTGAGTAACCTAATTACCACACTTAATTTTGTTGTCTTAAAGAAAAGTAGAAAGGTCAACTAATTAAATTGCCTTAATGTGAACAATAAGGATTGAAAGCTACAGCTTTTAAACATGTTGGTGTAGTACACAAAGTGTGAGAAAGTAAATTATTCATTGGCAAGAAAATTAAACTCAGAAAGGTGAACCCTACACAATTTGACATTTCTTGAAGCACTTAATGTAACCCCCTAACAAAACAAATTGAAAATAAAATAAAAATTGATCGTTTTCTTGGTTCAAGTGATTTGCAGTTCATCACATATTGTGGAAAATTGTATCCTAATTCATAATTGCACTGGCAATTACTGAAGAGACAAGACATATAGGGGAACCATGTAGGGGAAAATGCTGTTTACTCCCTAGTGAGGTAAAGTAGATCCTTCATTTGATGTTTCCCAGTCGGTTTTGGGAAAACCACAAACAGTTGGAGATAAAGGAGGGTGGGGTTTTGTCTTCTCTCTGGCAGGCAGCAACACTAGGGAGAAGAAATGTAATCACCCTTTGAGAGGGCTTTTACTTTTCATTATCTAGCCTTCTAATATATAATATGTGCACATCAAAACATCCCATCTACCACAGTCTCATCCTCAGATGGATTAGCGTATGCCTGGGAAAAAGAGACTTAATTGAAAATAACAGAATATCAGCATTAGTTTTAAAGGCTTAAATTGGTACAATCTCTGTTCAAAGGATTCAAACCAAAGACTGACACATTCAAAGAACGCACCGAAACACTTGCTGGAACCATGGTCCAAAACCAAACAACAAAACAAAACCAAACCAAACAAAACAAAACAAAAAAACACAGAAACTCACCAACAATTCAGTTTTGTATCAGTTTTACACTCATCTCCCCCAAAAGTCTTCTGGCCAGACCATGCTGCAGCTTCTGCTACCTGATATCATTTAGCAAAAAGCTTTGAGAAGAGAAGTACTGGCTTGGAGAACTGTGTCTCCCTTGGAAGGAAGATTGCTTAGGTTTAGCCTATGAATTCCTTGGTACATTTGAGCTTCATTTAGAAATGAGGCTTATGAATACCCATATAGTACAGAGAATAAATCAAAACCATTACCATTCTTCAGTAAAATTAAAGACAAAAAATAAATCTGTGTTTATTTCATGAAGTATGATTTTATTTATTTTTTTTAAGCAAAAAAGAAATCCCTTTATTTGGGGATTATGGCAGTCACCATGTGTATGCTGTGGAAAAGCACTGTATTGGTTACACCTCGTAAAACATCTGTGTATATAAGGAGTGAAGATAAGGATACTTAAGCTACATAAGAGCATGACAGGTGAATTCAGTGGTCTGCCCTGATGTCCTACACTCCAGTTACTCCCACCGGAGGAGCTGTTGGAGCATTTCAGGGTTGCCTTTTTTTTCCCCACACTGTCACCCCAGAAGATCTAGACTCAGAAGCTGAGAAGCACCCCATTTCAAAAACCTGGTGTTACGTCCTTGCCATGCATTTCAACATTTGATTCTGCTGCTGCAAGGCTGGGTGAGACAGTTTGTTACTCAAACTTCAAGTTTTGATTAGAAACAGGCACTCTTACTTTAGAACAGAGAAAATTCAGCATCAAACATTGGTCAGACTTGCAGAATTTTTCCCTCCTGGATCTCTTGAATTGTCACACAACACCTTATTGATCAGCATGTCAAAATGCCGATTTTTTTTGCTTGGAATTTTGGAAGTAAAAAAAAGTAAATCGATATCAGGAAATGTCATTCTTTCGATTAAATAGTTAGAGTTGTTTACAGAGTATGGGAAAGAATTAATTACAACAATGAAATTAAGGTGGAGGGGTTTTTTTTTTGTTCAGAAAACAGATACTTTACTCCTTAAGAGGCTGTGCATTTGAGCTATTAAAAATAGATAAGCTTCCTTTCATTTCTACAATAATTTTCTACAAACAATGTTATGAGAGCTGCTGATTTCTGGGGAGAGGGGGAATCTTTTTAAATACTTTACTCAGCTCCAGTTAAAACATTCCAAGAGTCTCTAGTTTTGAGCAATGATACAATAAAGTGTTCATTTATACCAGATTCCCACCTTCACATGGAGAGTGTTTTATGAGATATAATTTAGGAGGATCTTCTCTCTGTGCAAGTGCTACAGAATTGATCCATGTGCTCAGTCAAGAGAATAAGAGATATAAGGGCAAATTAGGGAAAATAAAAACAAAAAAAAAACAACCAAAGAACACCAAAAACCCCACCAAAACAACCTAATAAAAACAACTACTAATAAAAAAAACCCAAAGAAACAAAAAAGGTTCATCTCTCAGAATGATTCAGTGCAAGAAAGCTCAGGATAGTGTGATGCAAAAGAAAAGTCAGACAACCAAACTAACATTGGTCTTTTTTTCCTCAAGTGGAAAATGAGGGCACTTGGCTTCTCGCTTCCTGAGGTTTAATTTTTGACCCTGCCACAAACCCAAGCTGTGTCTCATTTGTGTCTTCTCAAAGGCCTGCTTCTCTTTTGCCCTCTTCATCAGAGAGGGCTTGAACACCTTTCCTATGAAGACAGGCTGAGAGAGTTGGGGTGGTTCAGCCTGGAGAAGGCAGCTCTATGGAGAACTTTCAATATATGAAGGGGGCTTATAAGAAAGACAGAGAGACTTTTTACCAGAGCCTGTAGTGGCAGAACAAGGGGTGATGTTTTTGAACTGAAAGAGGACAGGTTTAGATTGGACATAAGGAAGAAATTTTTTAAGATGGGGGTGGTGAGACACTGGAACAGGTTGCCTGGAGAACTTGTGGTTGCCCCATCACTGGAAGTGTTCAAAGAGGTTCTGAGCTACCTAATCTACTGAAAGTAGTGAAAGATGGGATTGAACTAGATGGTCATTAAAGATCCCTTCCAATCCAAAGCATTCTATGATTCTACACTCCCTGCTATATGTGGCTTGGTATGAGGGGATCTACTTCACCATGGTAGCGGAACAAAGAGGGAAACAAACTGCTTAGAGTCAGAAAATGTACTTAGGTTCAAAAACAACTAGACAACTTCACTGAAAACAGGGATTAGGGGTGCATATCCATAAGCCCTCAACTGTGATGCTGGGGATTGGAGGAATGGCCAGGCCGGTATATTCTCACTGTGTGATGTCTTGTACCATCTCCTGGGAGAACAGATACCTACATGGACCGTTGTGCAGACTGTGGATGCCTTATATGTGTCGTATGGTAAAATTCTCACCCTAAAATTGTAAGGGTTTTTCGTCAGAGGTTCTCTGTTATGGTTTATGTATATCCATGTCAGCCACAATACAGCACCAGGCCAAATTAAGCCTCTTTAACTACTAGATAATGCAAACAGTGTATGTGCTCTCCAGTTAGCAGACAAAATCTGATCCCTCTGTTGCATCTAATATTCCCTGAAACATCCTTCCTTCCTGGAAGAAACTATCAAGTTTAGCTGGAATTGACTGACAATTTCTGAAGCTATTAGACAGAAATGGGAAAAAGAGCATCCTCATAAGACTCTTTTTCTCATGAAAAGAGTATAAGCTCTCATCACATCCCCCTTCATCAACAAACTACCATGAAACTTCACCAGCAATCACGAATAGCTGGGTGGAGATGAAACTCACCACATAGCAAAATGGGGAAAAAAGAAAGCGCCAACAGCAAACATTTGAAAATCATAAAATGGCATATCATGAAGGAATAACAGCTTGATTTTTGATGTGCCAAAGCACTCTCAAAGCCACAAAGGAACTGTGTATGCCAAGTTAATAAATACTGAAAACAGGCTTATATTTTATTATATCTTCCTGAAAATCATGTATATATGGGGGGAGGGGTTCTTTTAGGTCTGTTTTCAGGCATATGTAAGTGTTTAATATCAACTCTATTTGTTTTATTTTACTCACTGCTACATATCTTAGCACTTGAGGGCTCTGAGATGCAATTCCTGCATATTGATTCTGAGATTATTTCCTAAGAAATAATTATGCATCATAAAGCCATTGCTCATGCAGAAGCAATGTGATACAAATACAAGGTACCAGGTCTGTTAGAGTCAAGCAAGATTCTGAAAGATGATAAAGTTACATGCAAAAAAGTTCACCTATATTTCAAAAAACTCTGAAACAGATTTTTTTCCGAAGTAAAAATGGCAGAAGTCTATCAAAGTTTTCAGACATATTGTATAAAAAGTCAGAGATGTCAATCACAAATACCAGGAGAAAATAATTTTCTGTTCCAGCAAGACTTCCTACCCAGGAGCCAGGCATCTTGTTACTTGTTTTTTTCCTTCATATGTTACTGCTAAGCATGCAGTAATCCTAAATTCAGTGGGAAAGCTGTCATCATAGTCACAAAGTTTCAAGAGTGGGGTTCCTCCACAAAGAAGAGCTAGGCATGAGCAATCGGTAGCCATAATCAAGGCAGGGGTAACAGCTTGACCATCAAGGATGCAGTCCTTGCACACCTGAGCAAGATGATCCAAGATGATCCAAGCCTGGCTCTGCAGAGCTGTCATGGGGCAGGTTCTACCAAGAGCTTCACCATCACCACACAAATGGGAGGTGGCTAGTCAAGTCAACAATAAGGACTGGAACAGGCTAGGGTTGAAGACAGGTACATATGTAACACAGCTCAGGTCCTGGAGCTCAGCTTAAAGAGGACTCCTAAAAAATAGGCAGAGGGTGCCTGGGTGGGATTCCCAGGTGAGCCTCATCAGATCAGTGAAGGTCCAGGAATGCACCCAAGGCCCTTGAAAATACAACTCTAAGCTCAGATACAAGAGGCTCAAATTAGTATAGACAGGAGGCAGCTTGCTCTGTGGCATATCAGATGGGTAACCTTAACTGAAGGTCTAGCTCACTCTAAATAGATGTATTTTCTATCATTATTTGTTATCATACCACAAAACCTTCTATGTTGGCTTTTTAGGTTCCAACTACCCACATACTTATGAGCAGGAATAGTTAACACAACTCCACTCTCAACATCTGTAGATAAACATAACGTAAAGCAGCATTTTGGCATAACGATTCCAATAAACAAGGACAATGTTATTTCATTTGATTTTCTCACTTTAATTGCACAAAACCTTAGACACTTATTTTAAAATGCAAAACCGCAGTAACTTACAGAACATTTAATAAAAAGAGAACATATTTGCTTATTTATCACCCTACTGAAGACACTGGCATTGTATTTGCATAACATTTTTAAAAAATTATTATGCCCTTGCCTCTTTCTAGCTTTCAAATCATTTTTAAGAAGAGGAAAAAGTATATACTGTTTTCATTTAAGCTACTCCAATCTCCTGCTCCTTCATCACAGATATGTTTCCTGTTTCATTCATATTCAGGCAAGCCGTGATTGATCGGAGGATGCTATCTTTATTCTCAGCCCTTCGGATAATTAACCCTGAAACACACAATCAAGGCGTTCCCATTAGTGTGTTATACCGTAGGTCTGTATTTCTGAAAGTGCTGTACACATTACCCTACAGTCATCCTTGACGTTTCATTAACAGCGGGCACAAACGTACACAGGGCGAGAAAGAGCTTGCTATAGATTTTATTACTAAAAGATCGTCATCTTTAAATTTCCGTCCAGCCCAATTTGATAATCAGTTTGGTGTGTTTGCTGTAGGCTTGATACCTGCCTCTGAAGGGCACAGTTGTGAGCCAGCCTGGTTTGGAAGTCACACAGCACTGGAGCGGAGTTCTGTGCCTCTGGTGCCCTTAAAAGAAAAAGGGTTCACTCATGCGAGTACACAGCTCCCAGCTCACATCTGGCTTACATCTGGCCATAAGCCGTATCTCTGAGGTAGGTATGACCCAATAATCAGGCTCTGTTCTGGGATGCAGGGGTCTAGCAGCCTTGTGATGGTGAACACCATAACTCCTAAGGCTCAGGGGACTGAGATTTGGCTATTACCCTGTGCTGTGTACTAAAACGCTGATGACATCAGGCAAGCAAGAAAAGAGTTCATAACCTCCAGCAGAAATATTGATTCTTTACAGAAAGCAGCTGGTGATATGCTCTGCTGGATAGCTAAACCATTGTAAAAAGTAGGAAGTTTGGGGTTTGGGGTATTTTTTTTTTTTTTAAATTTTTATTTCGATCTACACTGTTATAGCAGCAGGACTAATCACTGGATTAGTATGTTATTGCTTTGGAAAGCTCAGTGTATATATTTGCAATTCCAAACAGCTTGCTATGGTCTAACTACAAAATTCACAGAGATCCTGTCAGATTTGGTGAAGGTTAAAAAGAAAAACATTATAATAATGAGAAACCTGTTTCTCCTGTCACTTACGTGTGTTTCAGGCTTGTTCCATGCACACTGAAAGTGGACAATTTACTCTTTAAACTGAAGCTATTTATTAATGTTAATAATTATTACAAGACTATGGCTGGAATGAGGAGCTCTGTTGTTAATGTTCTGAATCTCTTATTTTTATCAAACTTCCCAGAGAAAGACAGAATTAGAAACCAGTCATACACCATTAGCTTTCTGGTATAGTGATTTCTCATAGGAAAATACTCTTATTAGAGTGATGGGAATTAACACATTGGAATACGACATAGGTGAAACACTTGTTTATACTACAGAAAGACTCTGGTGGGTGTAAGAGTTCCCGTGTTGCATATTTAAATTTTGCATAATAAGTTGGCTTGGTGGGAGCCCAAAATGAAGAAGAGAAGAAGCAAAGTAGCTGGACAGGGAGCATGAAGGGAGATCAGACAGATATAACCTGTAACAGGTGCTTCATTCCTCTTTTTGCTTTTGAAATAGATTTATAGAGCTTAGTAGACTAAAATACCTTATCTATAATCATCCTACAACACCAATTCTGCTTCTTTTCAAAATTTTTTTTCAGATAGGTTTCTATTTTTAAATACACTGGACAATGAAAGGACGCTGTTCTCCGTTAAATTACTTTTGTTTAACAAACCATTTATTATATTTTCATAAATATAATTCATATTTCAGTTTATTCAGTGCTTCTCTAAAAATCGAAGCTAGCACAATTGTTGTTGTTGAACTTCAGCTTGTAACTGATCACTGCACAGCTGCTCACTCACCCCTCCTCCCAAAGGCGAAGGGAGGAGAATGGGAAAAAGCTCCCCTCGTGGGTTGAGATAAAGACAGTTTAATAAGATGACAAAGGAAGATGATGATCATGACGACAGTGATGATGGTGATAATAATAAAATAATAAATAATAATAATAGTAATAATAATATACAAATGTAATTGCTTACCACATGCAAAAGGAAAATAAAACAAGCTAATGCCCAATCTGTTGTTGAGCAGTGAATCTCTCTCCCAGCTAGCTTCCCCAGTTCTATCTGGAGCACGATGTTCTATGGTAGGGAATATCCCTCTGGCCAGCCTGGGTCAGCTGTCCTGGCTGTGCTCTCCCAGCTTCTTCTGCATCTGACAAGGCATGAAAAGCTGAAAAGTCTTTGGCTTGGTGTAGACACTACAACTATCTAGTGACAACTAAAAAGGTCAGGATGTTATTGGCATTATTCTCATACTAAATCCAAAGCACAGAACTATAGTGGCTACTGGAAAGAAACTTAACTCTATCTGAGCTGAAACCAGGACAACATTCTTGATGACCATGAAGAATGAAGGCTCCCCTTGAAGTTCATGTTCTAATGGACTGAAGAAGAAGAAAGAAAAAATGGTGAGGGGAAAAAAAAAAGAAAAGAAAAAAAGAGGAGGGGGTGTGGAAAAACCATAAAATATAATTCCTATACCAAACAGCTTGACAGCGCTGAGGATCAAAATGGACTTTCATGAAACATAAATGTGAATAGGGCATGGGACTGTGTCTCACCTCATGAAAGCCATGCACTGCTTAAGGGGCATTAATAGAGACCCTAGGAGTTGCTGCACCTTGAGATGAAATGTTGGGATAAAAAAGGAAATTTAAAGAAGTGAGGTAGTAAGATAATCAATGCTTTAGTGAGAATGATAAAAAACAGCATGGTAGTAGCAACTTCTGATGTCAGACCAAAGCAAACCAGACTGGTAAAATAGCAGGACAATTTGCAGGTGTCTTTATGGACCCAAAGCTATTTTGTTCATCAGTTCTCTAGACAAGTAAATTTTTAATAGCAGAAGTAACTTACCCATGCCTCTTAGAAGACGGCCAACACATTAGAGAAACTAGCTCTGATTTGACATTTTCTGTCCATTTTCATGAGAAAGTCAGTA
This sequence comes from Psophia crepitans, assembly GCA_013399095.1. Classification (NCBI taxonomy): domain Eukaryota; kingdom Metazoa; phylum Chordata; class Aves; order Gruiformes; family Psophiidae; genus Psophia; species Psophia crepitans. The sequence goes on along the minus strand of VWZZ01002240.1, from coordinate 422,725 downwards.
TAACGGAAACTGATAAAAGAGGCAAGTTACTAAAATATGAAAATCACAGAGTTAGCATTTATCCTTATTCCTTGGCTGAGGCTGTTAGGAAAAGAGCTTGTGTTGGTCACAGAATTTTAGTTCGCTTAAGAGATGCTGTCATTTGTTAATTTTCATTAAGTCTCAAAGAGTTAACTTTAAAAAAAATGTTAAATTACTTCAATTTTAGAAGACATTCTTTAACAATGAAAAAAATAGGCTCATATGCTCATCTTCAAATGTTCCTATAATATTGGATTTTGCCCTGCTTTATATATTGCATGGTTACTTGACATTTAAGTGTCTTTGTCTTTAAGGGTTAAAGGAATTTCATTCGCACTTCATTCTGAAAGAACAGTCATTATCAAGGTGGTTAATACTTCTAATGTTTACTGCAACATGTCATGCCTTCTCTAGTACATTTGGTATTAACACATCCCAATTCACTTTTCGCCTTTCAAATCATGTTCATATTGATCTTGCAAGTACTTTACCAATAATTTCTCATCTGAAGACCTCAGGAGATACTAAAAATATTTCTGAGAGAACACCACATCTAACTCATATTAGGTGACGTATTCATGTTTTTGCTTTGTTAAAAGGGATTCAGTGATGCTTCATGGTAATGCAGATTAACAGAAAATTTAAACCAAGCTAGCAAGTCATGCTGGGAACTACTAAAGTTGTTAACATTTGAGAATGTACTGAAGATAAGATCCTTTCCACAAAAAAACCCAAACCCTTTGCAAAGAATTTTCAAACCCAGGCATTTTAATCTGTTAATCACAGTGATATTTGAAATCTTGTTTTAGAAGGTTTGATAAGGCTTTGGAGATATTGAGAACAATATATTTAACATCCATTGAGATGCATGTGTGATCCATCATCTGAAAAAAATAGGGGAAACCTTTCTGTGGACTGCAAACAATGACGTTTCAGACCTCAGCTAGCTTCAGAGGCACTCATCTCTGGAGATGCTCGGCTTATAAAAATCAGAATGGAAATGAGACATTCATAGAGTCAAAGGAAAGAAAATTAGGCTGGGTGACAGAGGAGAAAGACAAAGAAAAGTGGGTTTGCTGGGGGTTCTTTGCTTATTACCCAGAGACAAATGCTGTCTCAGACATGTGAGATCCCTGGATGATTTAACCACCTAAAGTATATGCTTGGTGTATGATAACTCTAGGACTGAAGGTATTGTACAGCGTGTAGCAAGGATTCACAGATTCACAGATTCACTGATGCATAGGGGTTGGGAGGGACCTCTGGAGATCATCTAGTCCCGCCCCCCTGCTACAGCAGGATCACCTAGAGCAGGTTGCACAGGATCACATCCAGACGGGTTTTGAATCACTCCAGAGAAGGAGACTCCACAACTTCCCTGGGCAGCCTGTCCCAGGGCTCCATCACCCTCACAGTAAAGAAGTTTTTTTCAATATGGAGATGAAACTTCCTGTGTTCCACTTTGTGCCCCTTGCCTCCCGCCCTGTCACTGGGCACCACTGAGAAGAGTCTGCCCTCTTCCTCTAGACACTTTCCCTTCAGGTATTTATAACTGTTGATGGGGTCCCCTCTCTGTCTTCTCTTCTCCAGGCTAAACAGACCCACCTCTCTCAGTCTTTCCTCATACGGAAGATGTTCAAGTCCTCTAATCATTCTGGTAGCCCTCCGCTGGACTCTCTCCAGCAGTTCCCTGTCTTTCTTCAAATGGGGAGCCCAGAACTGAACACAGAACTCCAGATGTGGCCTCACCAGGGCAGAGTACAAGGGGAGGACCTGCTGGTTACAATTTTCTTGATGCACCCCAGGAGACCATTGGCTTTCTTGGCCACAAGGGCACACTGCTGGCTCGTGGAGAGCTTGTCATCCACCAGGACCCCCAGGTCCTTCTCTGCAGCACTGCTTCCCAGCAGGTCATCCCCTAACCTGTACTGGTGCTTGGAGTTGTTCTTCCCTAGGTACAGGACCCTACACTTGCCCTTGTTAAATTTCATAAGGTTTCCCTTCACCCAGCTCTCCAGCCTGTCCAGGTCTCACTGAATGGCAGCACAGCCTTCAGGTGTGTCAGCCACTCCACCCAGCTTGGTATCATCAGCAAACTTGCTGAGGATACACGCTGTCCCCTTGTCCAGGTCGTTGATGAATATGTTTAATAATATCAGACCCAACACTGACCCCTGTGGCACACCACTAGACATAGGCCTCCAGCTAGATTCTGTACTGCTTATCACAACTCTCTGGGCTCTCTGAGGATATCTGAAGTCCCTCAAGGCAATCCAAATGAAATCGAGAAGAACTATGTACAAATGTGTTTTTACACCATGGAAGAGCCTTCAAGAGAAAAGGTATGCTGGGGCGGACCTGTCAGCATCCAAGTGTCCCGATGAGGAAAATGGGTCTTTGGGCATAAGCTCTTGGGAGCATGGAGGGGTCAGGGTCATATCTGCAACGCTTGTACATACACTCATGCAGTATGGGAAAAAAAAACCACAGGATGAACTGGAAGTGTTGGTCAACTCCCAGAGCTACAATATCGTTGGCATTAGTAAGACTTGGTGGAATGAGTTCCATGACTGGAGTGCTGGGATGGAGGGCTACAGGCTGCTCAGGAGGGATAGACAGGTCATGCAAGGTGGACACGTCTCACGATACATAAGGAAAAGGTTTGATTGCACAGCCCTACAGTTAGTGATGTTGTGGTTGAAAGGCTCTGGGTGAGGATTAGGGAGATGGAAAACAAAGGAGATGTTGTTAGTGGGTGTCTACAACTGATTGCCTAGCTGTGATGTAAGCACTGCTGTCACTATTCTATAATCAATTAAGAGAAATTTCTGGATTGGTAGCTGTGGTCCTCATGGGAGATTTGAACTTCCCAGACATGAACTTGGAATATCATACTGTTATGATGAGAAGGTCTTGGAAATTCCTGAAGTTTTAGGAGATAACTTCTTGTCACAGGTATTCAGTGAACCAACTAGGAATGATGCCTCCTAGACTTGCTATTTGTGAATAGAGAAGGACTCATAGAGAATGTGATGGTAGACGGCTGTCTTGACCATAGTGATCATGAAATAGTTGAGTTTAAAATTTTCAGTGGCCTCCTCTGGGCTTGCTTCAACATCTCAATGTTTGGGGCCCCAGAGCTGGATGCAGTACTCCAGGTGGGGTTTCATGAAAATAGAGTAGAGAGTGAGAATCCCTTCCCTTGATCTGCTGGTCACACTGCTTTTCATGTAGCCCAGGACACAGTTGGCTTTCTGGGCTGCAAATGTGCATTGCTGGGTCATGTTGAGCTTCTTGTCCACCAACACCCTCAAGTTCTTCTCCTCAGGGCTGCTCTCAATCCATTCTCTGCCCAGCCTGTAGTTGTGTTTGGGATTTTCCTGACCCATATGTAGGACTGTGCACTTGGCCGCATTGAACTTCATGTGGTTCGCATGGGCCCACCTTTCCAGTCTGTCCAGGTCCCTCTGGATGGCATGCCTTCACTCCAGCATGTTGACCACACCACACAGCTTGGTGTTGTCGGCAATCTTGCTAAGGGTGCGCTCGATCCCATTATCCATGTCGTCGACAAAGATGTTAAATAGTGCCAGTCCCAGTACCGACCCCTGAGGAACACCACTCATCACTGATATCCACTTGGATATTGAGCTGTTGACTACAACTCTCTGAGTGCAGCCATCCAGCCAGTTTCTTATCCACCAAGTGGTCCATCCATTGAATCTGTGTCTCTCCAATTTAGAGACAAGGATGTCATGTGGAACAGTGTCAAATGCTTTGCACAAGTCCAGGTAGATGACGTCATTCACTCTTCCCTTATCCACCAACACTGGTAGAAGGCCACCAAATTTGTTAGGCATGATTTGCCCTTAGTGATGCCATGTTGGTTGTCACCAGTCACTTCCTTATTTTTAATACGCTCTAGCATAGTTTCCAGGAGGATGTGCTCCATGATCTGGCCAGGCGCTGACATGAGAGCGACCAACCTGTAGTTCCCCGGGTCTTCTTTTTTTCCCCTTTTTAAGAATGGTTGATTATGTTTCCCCTTTTCCAGCCAGTGGGAACTTCAGCGGACTGCTTTACATGCATTTAACAAAAATTCTTAGACACTATGGCCTTTTCTAAAGGCAAAGCATTTTAGAATAAAATAATTAAGCTTGAAATTCATGGCAATGGAAACATATGAGAGTGGTTCATTTATAACTTGGCTCCAAGTAATTGGTGTATTGTTCTTCACTATTGTTTTTTCTTATTTACCTCTTAAACCAGAATGTCTGATCATTAAATCTGCTTCACTGGTATCTGCCATCTTAACAACATGTTAGCCTGTGTTTTTATGAAGTAAGTGCGAAGCTCCTAATTTGCTATTCTTCACTGCACTTGCTACTCTCACAGGACCATCCCGTGTCATCATTTTCCATGCAGAGTAGTAACTTACCCTGCAAATGCTTTTTTTATTATTATTTTATTAAAGATTTCAGCAGAGCGAACTCTTGCTTTGTGAGAGAAACGACAGAACAGTTTGGCTTAAGTACATGGAGATCAGTTTTTCTTTTTCAATAAGGACAATTTGTATTCTTCAGATGGTTGGCTTTTGGGTAGGTTTTTTTGTTTGCTCGTGTTTTGGGGTTTTGGTTTTTTGTTGGTTTTTTTGTTTGTTTTTTGTTTTGGTCAGAAAGCTATTTAAAAAAATTAGTTAGAAGTTACTGAAAACTTTTCAGAAGAAAGTATTTCGGTTAAAAACCCATATAACTTTGCCCAAATCAAACATTTTATTTCAACATTTTTCTTCAGTGTCGCTTTCAATTTTGAGTTCATTTTTGCAGCTTGTGTTGACACAGTATGATGGTTTACTGAAACTTCATAATGTCAATACCTTTTTTTGTTCTGACTTTTGTAATATAAAATCTTTAATTGCGATATTATATACAGTGTTTCCTTGGCCACTCTGTTCTGCCCTACAAAAGTCCTACACCTAGAAAAAGGAAGAGCAAAGCTGAGAAGAAATAATCACCCTCACTGTTAACAAAGCAAAACATTTCAATGATGAGAAACATTGAAAGAGAGAGAATAAAGTAAACTGAGACTGTCAGGGTTATATCCCCTGCCAAAGCTCAAAACTACGATAGAAGGTCATCTGTGATGTGAAGAAATTCTGTGGAAAAGGGATGCCTTTTATAGGTCTGTGAAAGAAACTCTGAACAGTGTGATTGCTGTGACAGACCAGTGAAATGTTCTTGCTGATGAATGAATTAATAGTGACATACAGCATTAAAAAGATGTCAGCGTGATCTTACACTGCAAGGTCAGAAGATGACTAGCTTTCTGCAACCCAGTCAAATCAATTACTACAGCCCACTTCAGAGGTTAACTTCTTACCCTCACCACGATCCAGGTCTACACTGCAATGCTACACATGGGGAAACAGTGACGTGTGACCAGTGTGAGTGTTGGCTAAACAACTTGCTATGAACAGAGACATCAGTGTGGCACCAGCAACACACCACCAGCGGTGGAGAGCACAAAATTAATGAGGAAGCACCAGAAATGGATGTGCGGAATGGCCCTTCATCTTCTCCAGATCCCACATTGTATGTGTGTATGATACAGTCATCAACCACAGTCCTTAAATATTATTTTGTCCTCACAAACTAATGCTTTAGCTCTTCAACTGCACCACATCTTTCATCCGGTTTCAGCCATCTCCTCTGAGATATGCTCCTCAGAAATCTTTGAATTATTGAAGGTAGAAAACAGATAGACAGAAGTCTTGCAATGGTATAGGTGTCCTCCCACAACATTGCCAACATAGAAATGGACTGAGCTTACTCAACATGCTTGCTGGCAGAGAAAAATGGTGTTTTTTTAACCAGATCATTGATTCTTTCAAAGGAAAAGAGCCCTGAGTTTTAGCTGATGCTTACTTCTAAAGCTTTTGCTACTAAAGCAAAGTGCATGCAAATGCCCAGTCTCAAAGTAGTCTGGAATTTCAGAAGCCCTTCCTGATTCATGCTACATGAAAACTGTCAGTCGTGCATGGATATTGTAACCAGGTTTAAAGCATAAGGAGATGAGGAACACGTGTCATTTGTGTGTCCGCTGTGTCTGCCAGGATTTAGAAGTGCCTGTGTTAAAAACCAACTACTCTCCCCCAAGGATATATATGTTGAATTATTAATAACACAAATGCTTCCCTGCACTACTATTTTATTTCAGTACTTTTGCATTATTATCAGAGCTCTTTCAGGGCACTTCCAGTCTTTCGAAGCTCAGCCATGTGCATTATAAGCAAACAAAACATTAAAAATGTAGTCTTTGTGAATGCAGATTTTAAGTGGTGTGTATTTACTGACACACAGCTGAAAAATTTCTGTCTAGATGTGATAGTATCAGTAGATAAAAGCTACTGTGCAATGAAATAAGATGATCCAAATCTTCAGTTCTTTAATAAAAATATGTACTAAGGCATATTTTTATATACAGTTTTAAAAATGCAGTATTCATTCATGTATTAATGTAGAAAAAATAAGGTATAACCCCTGTAAAATAAAATACACATGGTGTATTTACTGGATAATGAAACCAGGAAAGTGTAATTAGGAAATACATTCTGGGATGATCTCTAAACCTGCATTGATTTTTCTGCCTTCTCTTAACTCCCTTCTCCTCCATTTACCGTAACAATCAAAAAGGCATTTAAGCTAGAAGAAACTTCTTGAGGTCACTCAGTTTATCTCTCAGGTTAGTATATTTAATATTTTCTTTCCTTACTTAAACAGACATGAACCTGAAGGACAAACTATAACCTCACATCCCTGATTTCAGCAGATTGCGTACCTACGAGAGTAAGAAGAAGTGATAAAAAGAATTAAATGACACAGAAGAAGTCTGTGATGACTGGGTTAGCAGGCACACAGTAGCCATCCACATCTCACAGTGGAATTAAACCAAAATACCAGGTATCATCTTCCCTTTGCACCAAGCTCGGTCAGGCAGCTCATTTGCTCATCAACGTGACCACATTTTATATAGTCTGTATTTTTCACTGTGTTCTTCAAATAAAGAGGATGCAAAACCAACAATAAAATACTAAGCACTTGGATTGTATTTTTTTTTATATATCTTCACAACCACAAATAATCAATATATCCTTAAAGTAACTTGGTGGCTTAACTATCATTCCTTGGATGAAAAGAAAACTAAACCATTGAGAAAAGACAGACTCCCTTGGGCAAAGTTTGTCAGCTTCAGCTAGGTCATGACGTGAGTCTTGGGTGCACTGAGCCCTTCCTCAGCTTCAATGCTGTTGACACAGCCTGGTCCTCCAGACATCATCTTCCTCCCTGAGCTGTAGCTCCAAGGAAAGGAGTGGAGTCAGGGTTTACAGAATACACATAAGTGAATGAACCATTTTGATATTTTTACTATGTCATTTACAGTTTCCATCCTCAGTTCCAGATCATCCACCAGACACAATTTTAATTTTTTTTTTTAGTTCTTTCAGAGACTCAGTTTGTGGAAATAAAAATCCCACTGGGACAGGAAAAAAACATGCTGGAATAGTGAGTACATTTTAATTTTGTTTTCTGTGCATTACAACGATCATAACTCAGTGGCACTTTAGTGAAAACCATATGCATCTAAACCCAGCGTCTGTGGAAAACAAAAACCAAATAAGCCACAGACCGAAACAGGAATCAAACAGATTTGGAAAGCAGAAAGGAACGCTGAAGAACTGCATGCAGCTTTTCCGTCGTAAAACTGAGCACTGTGTTTGAATCCTGGCCAAACACATTCTATTCACTTGATCCTCATGCCTTAAGATCATGCATTATTTTAAAAAATCCTTGAAGTATCTATCTGTTTAACAATACACATTCCTCTGTATAAAAACAAGATATGTTTGGTGATGCTCCCGGTGACCAGTGGGATTTTTCTCTCTGCTCCTTGAATTCAGAATCTGACTGAATAATTATAAAATCTGAATTTGTATCCAGATGACTGTTACTTATTTGCTTAGAGTAGTTAAAAATGATACATTTCAGCTAATATAAAATATTTAAGGAGAATGTTCAAGTCCCAGAGATTTAAAAACTTGATCCTTTCTAAAAACTTTATGGTGCATACTTCCCAGAGTCACTACATACTGCAAAAAACCTGCTGTGATTGATCTCACGGATGCTCACAGACCGTGTAAGAAACTTCGTGAAAGTAGAGGTGCAATTTTTGAAACTAGTTAGAGAGTATGGCTGCTGAATGCAGATTTGCATACTGCTCCCAGTTAAAAAAAAAAAAAAAAGGCAAAAAACCAATCAATTTCTCTCAAGTGTCCATCTCTCAAAGCTAATGAAAATAAATGAAAGCTGCAAAAGCTTTGGAGATGCCTCAGGATACCTTAGGGCTTTAAGTACCTTTCATAGTACAATGATTAGGGAGAGCATGTTAAAACATTATAAACTTGCAGTTGTTGTTTTGTTGGGGTTGGTTTGTTTTTGGTTTTTTGTTGTTGTTGATTTGGTTTTTATGCTGTGGATCTTTTTAATCTTCTGAATCTAAAAAGAAACAGCCCAGTGATAATCTAAATGAAAAAAATTCTGTGGAATGTATTTGTGTTGGCACCTCATTTGCACTAGATTTTCTTTACAGAAAACTCCCAAAATAAGTCTTTGATTTGTTCACCTTCTTCTGTGATAAATGATGATTTGAAAACAAACCTGGAACCACTGTTTCACTGTTTCCTAGTAGCAGGTTTTATTAGCGTTCTGGGAAGGTGCACTGCCTGGAACCACAGCATCCTGCTCTAACATTGCAATACTTCTGTCTTCCTAGAACTCAGAAAAAAAGTTTTATTTGGTGAAGATAAGAGATATTGTCAATATATCTTTCATTAAAAAGAAGTTGGGCTATATTTGAAATAATTTACAAATTCAGACTGAATTTGATAGAAAAATCATTACAGCACTGGGGAAAAAAATACCAACAAAATGAAAAAAACCCACACCAACCCAATCCTTCCAAAGTAAATTTACAAAATAAGCAAAGTTTATTGTTTTACCCTGTGGCTTACTGAGCAAGGCACTTACTTGTGCCAACAAGAGATATATGTTCTAAACCAAAATGTCTTGAACCTACACTTGACACTACTTTATGTGATGTTCTGGGTAGGGCTGTTCCTATTTATTCCCTTGCAGCTGCCCAAACTCAGTATGATTTGAAAGAGATTTAATAATCTGATCACAAGTACACAAGTATGGAATTAGTGATACCTAGGTTTCAGTAACTCCTTATTTCTAAGGATTTTTTTTTTAATTTTATTTTTTCCTGAAATCCACGTGGTACTTCCATTCAGACCAAACCACTTTCTTTACTACAATAATTTTGTTCAGTTCCATAAAGTTTTGAATTATTAAAATCCAAGTATTATATTTTCTAAGGAAAAATCTAAATGGAAAAATACCGTGTTGTTAATTTCTTTCTTTTCAATCTGAAGTCCATAATACAATCATGTATGAGACTTCAAATCTAATTATAATTTTTTTGTCAAAGACTCTGATTCGTTTGGAGGCTTTATATGTCTGTAAAGCACAAAGGAAGCTTCAGAAAACAGGAAACTGACCAAAATGCATCTAGTATGTTTTGCTTCAATATAGGATACACAGATATCTGGCATAGCTAATACTGATTTCCAGACTCCATTGTCTTGATGAAGAGTTGATAGTAATTCCTCCTCCCTTATCTGATCTTGGAAAGCTCTTGAAACCAGAAAGACTGATCTCATATCAATCTTTCTAATGAATCTGGGTGGTGAAGAAAATCTGCTAGTGCCTATCTTGCTGTTAAGTCAAGGCTTGGATACTTGCTGATTACTCGGTCAAACGACCACTTCATGGAAAACTTCATTTATGTATCTTTGAGTTTGCAATGAAGTAGATTAATTATAAGATGGAGACTCTGCTGCCTCATCATTAGAATAAGTTAGGGGGGTGCAAGAAATGTGTTTTTCATTGAAAGTAATAGCCAAACTGGAGTGGATTGGGAACTTGGTAGAAGTTGGGAAGGCTATTTCTATCTGTAATACAATTTAAGAGAAAAACTGCAGAAAAGAACCATTTTCGTTGCTCTCATTGCAACTTTTTTAATACGCTATTATAGTGCTTTTGCTTCTGATTTGATGTTAAATGGCATCAAAACTCTTGCTCTGCTAAAGCAGAAATTCCAATTTTTTAAAAAATTTGAGTTCATGATGCTGCTTAGAAAAATAAGAATGTTTCTCTTCCCAGCTCTCTGTGGCCTCTCTGAGTTTCTAGACTAATAATTAACTGACTTGGTTCCACTTGCCATCTGTAAAATGGGGTGGGTTACCGTAATCTGATGCAAGAGATGCTCACAAACAGCACAGTGAGAGAAGTCATCTAAATACACAAATAGCTAGGTACCCTGCACTCATCAAAGCATTTAATGGGAAACCTAAATCCCATCTAAGAAATTGGACTGCTTCTGAGATCAAAAAGTTAATTAATCTTTGTATTCGTAACTGTTCAGAGGTCCCAAGGGGCTGATGCATTTTTAAGAGTGCTGTTATCGGTTGGGACACACAGAACACTGATGGACAGTTTCTGTAGGCTATTTTCCCCCTCTTCTTAATTACTCAGGCTTTGTGAAGTGGCCTTTTTTCTTTAAGCAGTCAAGGGATATTTTTTAGAACAAACAGACATAGAAGCTGTGAGGAATAAAAAAAAAAGCAATAACAGAGCACTAAAAAGTTCTTAATATATTACACAGAACTGTTCCAGAAATAATAATAATAATAATAATAATAATAATAATAATAATAATAATAATAATAATAATAATAATAATAATAATGGAAACAGTAATTTAAAAAAAAAAACAACCAACCAACCAACAAAAAAATCCAAAACACAGATAGGGAAGAAAGAGAACAAGGAGATAGGAAAAGTTTAGTAGAGGCAGGATGTCCTTCTGGGGGATATGAAATATATCCTCATCTATCAACCCTATGATCAGCCTTACTCTTCTTCCCCTTCTCCCTCGAGGGAAATAGGAGATTTGCTGTGCTAAAGGCAGTGTGTTTCACTGATAAGCAATGCTTACCTTGCCCATGTCTCACTGCTTGCTGCTCTTGCTGATTTAATGGTGCAGCTATTTATTCTGCTTTCACTGCAGGGAAACAAAGACTTTGGCTAAATTTCCTTTGATGTCCTGATTTAATCACCTTACATTAAACTGTTGCATTTAGCAAGCAAAAGAGAAATCACCAATGAAGCACATTTTCTCCTTACCATGTCAATGCAGAAGCAGGAAATCTCTCTGTAAATCAGATATTTCTTTCACAATTAGAAGGAATCTAATTGTGAAAGACTTACCAGCAGAATAAATAGCTGAATGCAACGTTATGTGTAGGCACCACGTTTACATTTCCTTCTAGCACAGCCTCTGAGTGTTAGAACACAGAGGGTGTTTTCCAATACTTTGACCAACTTCTTTCTTAGAATACACAAATTATAAAATGTAAACACAGTTTTTAAGCCACTGCAGAAAGGCAAGCTTTTCCAAGGCTGAGATGTTTTGTTCTACTTTTACTTTTAATTGTGCCTCTTCTCTAAGAGTTAAACATACGTTTTGCCATTCAAAATGAAGTACTCAACAATCATCTCTTTATATTTCTTTATGAAATCTACATCCCATCCATGGCAGTACATGACACTTGTCACCATACATATTTGTGGTTTATTTCCATTCAAAGACACAGGCTCCTCATATCTGGTTTTCAAATTTAATGTAACATTATTATGCTCTACCATGGGCAAAGACTACAAATCACGCTGAAATATGAAATAAGTTTTTATGTGACTTTTATTGAACAGGATAATGGATAATAATTAAAGTGCCACAAACTTGTCTCAAATGAGGCAATGATAATAATAATAGAGTACAAACTCTCAAAAGTGATGCACAGAAGGACTAACTTTAAAAAAAAAGAAAACAAAACCAAACCAAACTACTAAATGTTCTTTGTGGTTTACTTCCCTGAGCTGCAACTACTTTGCTAAGTTGAAGAACAAAAAACACACTGATGGTGAAGTTATGAGATTTTAAACAGAGATGATCACACTCAGCCTTGCTCCCGCCTGGACCTGGGGACATGGACCTGCAGCAACCTTATCTCTACTGATAGCTCCTAATGATCTGCCTTAGTCTTAGTGGTCTACTGGTTCTTTTGAAGTTTGGTCCCCAGCTGGGATTTTCAGAGACTGGCACAGCAGCTTGCTGGAAAGTGAATGTTCAAATGCAGCTTGGGGAAACCCACCTTCACCAAAAGCAAACAACAGAGCAGTGCAGTGGGGTCTGTTTTTTCTTGTGAAGAAACAACCGAACAACAAAACAAATGTGTATGGTTCAATATTTCTAGGCAATCATCAACTGCATGAAGTTTAACAAGAGCAAGTGCCGGATCCTGCGCCTGGGCAGGGGCAGCCCTGGCTGTACAGACAGACTCGGGGGTGAAACGCTGGAGAGCAGCCCTGCTGAGAGGGACTGGGGGGTCTGAGTCAACATCAAGTTGAACATGAGACAACAGTGTGCCCAAGCTGCCAGGAAGGCCAACAGTACCCTGGGGTGCATCAAGCACAGCATTGCCAGCCNAGAGCTCATGGTGGCCCACAGCTTTCTCCCAGGGGTAGTGAAGGGGCAGGTACTGATCTCCTCCCCCTGGTGCCCAGCGATAGAACCCAAGGGAATGGCATGGAGCTGCCCCAGGGGAGGGTTAGGTTGGAGATCAGGACAAGGTTCTTCATCCAGAGGGTGGTGGGGCCCTGGCATAGGCTCCCCAGGGCAGTGGTCACCGCCCCAAGCTTGGCTGAGTTCAAGCAGTGTCTGGATGATGCTCTCAGTCAACTGCTCTGATTGGGCTGGTCCTGTGTGGGGCCAGGAGTTGGACTCGATGGTCCTTATGGGTCCCTTCCAACTCGGAAGATTCTATGATTCCATGATTTCTGTAGCACAACCTTCCCCTAAGAATTTCCTTTCCACCAGCAGGTGTGTGATCTTAAACTTTCTAATTTCATTTAATAGGAAAACAAACTGCGTCTGCAGGGACTCTGAATTTGTTTAAACTGCTTTTGGAACTCCCCACTTTTCAGTATGGTCAGCTCCCTGAGAAAGATCCAAAGGTTATTCCAACTGACAGTGGATTCCCTGATCCTACTTACGGTCTTGTGTTCTATTTTTTTATTACCTTAGGTTCTGGCCAAGAGACTTCTTGTATGCAAAGGAGACAAACCAGATCTTCTTAAAAAAAAAAGGAAAAAGATTTTAGGAAGTGAAGCAGTAGAAAGACATAATTAAACTCTTTTTTTTTTTTAACCAAGGACCCCATTGTGGCCCTTAGCTGTTACATGATTTTTATTATGTTGTAAATGTATGGGGTTACAAAATGTACGTATTTGTTGGGAAAAAAAAGAAAGATAATATTTAAGGACGATAATTTATCTATAGATGTAGAAAGAAAAATTAAATTCAGTTGAAAAGAATGTATCAAGTGAATAAAATAGTATTTCAGAAGGAAATAATTTGGTAGGACATCTTTATTTTAAATGAAAATCATCCTTGTGATAAAGACTGACATAAACTCCAGGATTCTTGACTGTTGCTTGTTTGTGAGGAATAAGACAAGACTTTACATATGTGGAAATTTTGACTGTGTCTTCCAATAAGTAAACTAACAAGATATTTATTTTATTATGTGAGGCATTATTTAAACTAGTTCAATTTCTTGGAATGGTACAGTTGGGCAAACACTTTGTAGAAACAGTCTACCTCTCAGCACTGTTCTCCATGACTTGTAAAACCATACAAAAACTGCAAATAATGAAGAGTTGCTTCAGTCTTTTACTATTAGCACACAAGTTTATATGTATACAGATTCAGTATGCCCTTCAGACTATATATACACTAACGGAATTGTCCTTATACAAACATAAAGGTGGATAATCCCAGCCCTTGAGAGATCTCAGTATAAATTTAACTGTTATAACTCAGATGACGGGATAATGTGTGAGACTAAAGGTAAACAGTATTGGTATAGAAGTGGCTTTTGGATGATAGCATGACTTTTACTGTTAGAAACTGCATTTTTAATCAAGGATTATGGAACAACCAAGGTTGGAAGTGACCTCAAAACATCATCTGGTCCCAATTTTGTGGGAAAAGCAGTTGATATGAGATTACTTTACACCTATTTATTTAATCCAAAGCAGTTTCTTTCTTTCTAGAATTAAAATCATTCAATGACAACTTTGAGATATATCAACAGATAGTCTGAAATAATTCAGTACTCTGGATATTTCATTATATGACTTAAGCAGTAAGCATGAAACTTGAAAACTTTAAAATGAAAGGCTGTAGGGAGTCTAATAAAGTCTACATTATTTCAACCATCACCAGGATACTCCTCACAAACACTGGTTTTATTATTCGCAAAAAAGACGACTTTCAATTTCAACAATAACAAAAATTCCCAGAATGCATATTCAGGTATTTTGGGGGGAGAAGTTAGGTTATTAAATTTTAAATCACAATTTTCATGCCATGTTATTGTATTAATTATTCCTTTAACTTCTTAGAGCTCTACAGAACTGTCATACCTTTCATTAAAACTGCAGCTTAATTGCCCTTAAAATATTTAAGATGAATAAAAACATCCTTGGCAATGAAAGTGATTGAAAATGAAAAATACTTAAATAGTCCTGGATGTGAACAGTGTGTTACATGGACTGAAGATTGGAAAAAGAACAAAAAAATCAAAAGATACTTGCATGGCATTACTTTTTCTTAAAAGTTTGTGTCAGTGCTTTACATCAGGGATTGTGTTAAGCTGCCTCTTCTGGTTTGGTCCCAACCAAAAATCATTTGACACCAGGAATTATGTCTTCAATGACCTACACAGGTTTTATATCAAGACTGTTCAATTTCATTATTTTGTGATGAACATAGGCATAAATATCCGTGGCGGATATTTAGGGGGGTTGTAACTAGCTGATCGTTGTGGTGCCTTCCAATCCAAACCATTCTATGATTCTATGAAATATCACTGAAATTTAACTGACAGCATTAAATTGTGAGTTTTGCGTTTAGCAGTGAGAACAGGTGAGTAATATGAAAAGGTCCAGATAGGTCCAGGTAAATCAGGAAATGTCCCAATTCTACCTCAATATTTGGGGCCAAGGGCAATGTTCTTTTCAGGTTTATATTTCTGTGAGTCAGAAATATTGCAATACCTTGCTAGTGGCTGCTTTTAACGTTTCAGCACTAGCCATGTGAAAAAATGACAAAACTGTACTTTCAAAAGATAATTGCTTGGTTGTATCTGATGAAGCTACACAGGTACTTGTGCTCCTGAATATTTATGGAAAATACCACATGATTTTTAAAGGCATCTTGAAGGCACAGAGCAGGCAAATGATGATAATACTCTTGTAAAAGGTTCAGCTGGACTCCTAAAAATTCGATTAGTCCAAAATTCTTGTTGGGCACTGCCCATAGTTACGTATCATGAAATGTAATAATCTCATCTGGTTTTATCTGCCTAAGAGCTAATCCTCTGGTCCGAGTTGTTCACGTAAGGCCTTTTATCCTTAATGGTATAGGAGTTACAGGTCCTGTTGGAGAGTGACAAGACCCATCATGAGACAGATGCTCTACACAACAGGAATGACCCACTCACTGCAGGGATTAATTTCTCTCTTTTGATCTCAGTGGGAATTTCTAGTATATGGTGGCATGCTGTGCTTAAAAATAGGTATATTTGTTATTACTCAAAAGTTAAAGTATATTTAGCTATTTAATAAGTATACCTAGAAGTACTTTCTATTTATATAGCGCATTTCTCAAAGGAGAAAGGAAGGGTGTCTCTTTCAAATAAGTGACTACTGTAGATATTTCTTCCAAATTACTTCTATGCTTTCAAATTTAAAAAAAAACACCAAAAAAAAAACCAAAAAAAAAACCCAAAAAAAAAAACCAAACAAAAACCAAACCAAAACACACAAGAAGCAAACAAAAAAAAATCCACCCCACAGCTAAACATGTCTCTGACTAATAATCTGGCTTGATGCTTTCACCTAATTACTCAAAGGAAAGGTGTTCTGTTTTTCTCCCCAGAGGACAGGAGTCTGACTTAGAGTTGCAGGATAATTCTCCCATGTTCAGTCCAGTCCTGAAAAAGAAATATGTGGGTTTTTACTCTAAATAGATTGGTCCTTTAAGTTTTTTTTCCCCTTGATAAGGAAAAGGGGGTGTATGGATTCATGGAGAAAGAGAAAAAGAAATAATGTATTATTTTTTAGTTTGGTTGGCCACTTAGGAGAAAGGAACAGAATAAGACTGGATGTTTTATTTAAGGATGCTTAAGGAGTACATCTACTGATCATTCAGATGAAAATGCATGAACTTTCCTTGAAGCATTTACAATTATTTAGGAGTTTTCTACTCTGAGTCAGGAAGGCACTATCCACTTGCTTATTTCAGACTTGAATATGTACTGCAACCATTGGGCATGCTCACAATAAAAAATACGAATAGCTGCTCATACTCTACCTACATTCTTTGACAGCCAGGCAATAAATGAGCATCAACTAAATTCAGAGCCACGGTGTAACAGTACTGTCATTGGAGATGGAGGGAAAAGCTCAGTGACTAAGTCACCAAACACAGAGCAGTTCCCTTCCCAAGAGGATGTGTCTTGAGGATATATCAGATATTAAATTGCTCATTTGATTCCAGCCAGGTTTCAGCTTTGTTTGTCTCATGACATTTTCAGGCGAACCTTTGCTGAACTGTTTACCCTTCTCAAGGTAAATCACAACACAATCTGTCCCGGCTGAGGGGAAATGAAGATGATTTTTTTTCCTCATGTAAGACAAACAGCAGCATCTCTGGCCCGTCCTCCTCATCCTGGGAAACAAAGCAATCGTTTTTGCTATTACACTTGCTATCGGCATAGCACAAGTCTGCCAGCTTCCCCTTTTCACCTCTCCCAGCTTTCTAGTTTCTTGTCTGAATGCACTTCATCATTTTCAAATTTTCCTTTTGGTGGATTCAATACTCAAATAACTGTCGCTTTGCAATGCACACACAGTAACCCCAATTTTCCATTCACTGGATTTTCTTCATTTTCTGAGGAAAAAATAGTACTTCATTACACATCTATTCATCTGTGTGCTTGGTGAAATGCAACATTATTCCGAGCAGAATCTGGGCTGGATATTTATTTATTTATTTGTTGGAGAGAAAAAGAGGAGATGGACAGGTGATTAGACGGGTACTAAAGCACAGGATTTTTGAAAGGAGAACTTAATATGTCATTATTAGTACTCATTAAATGGACACTTTATATCTCCAATGCAAAATTTATATCATGTAATGATATAGACTTTTTAAGAGAAGTTCGAGATTATATTAAAAATTACAGTTCAATAGTGTTTAGGTGAAAAAGTTCAAAACTATAAGAGGATGCTTGGGGTTTTTTTTACCCATAAACTGCCTTCTTCAGCATCAAGGGCTTTAATGTTGTAAAACAGGTAATATAATTTAAAGTTTTGCATTAATCTACCTTTTTGTTGTTGGATTGTTTTGGTGGGTTTTGGTGGTTTTGTTTTTTTTTTTAGAAAGAATAAAGCAAAGTTCTCTGACACCACGAAAAATATTAACTTTGCTCTGGTGTCACAGATCATGTTTTATCCGAGGCGGTCTCACCACCAGAGGATAGCAGAAATAAGGAGTGAGGAAGAACAGGAGTGAGGACCTACCTTTGGTCAGGACGTGTTTAAAATCACATTGAGGACAAGAGGAGACCACAGACATTTTGAAGGACACATTACTGTTCAGGAATTCTTTGTACTAGGTATTACTCCACCACTGACACTGAAATAAAGCCCTAACTACCTCTTCCAAAAAGATGATTCAACATGCCTAATGGCCTGACCTACGGGGTGTGACCTGCAGGAGCCACTGGAAATGCTGGGATGTGTGAGCAGGAAGGAGGAAACAGGCTATTCCTGAAAACAGTAAAAAATCAGCAGAAATGTCCAATTTCCTCTAAGGATGTCTTTTGGTTTTGTAGAAAAACTACAATAAATGATAGAGCTGATCACATCGATAGATAGATAAATAAATATATAAATGGGGGTGGGGTGGGAAGAGGCAATATATCCTTAATGTATCTTCAAGTCTTTGGAAGCATCCTATTGTAGCTTCAGCTTTCTTTGGTTTGATGTAGTATTAATGTTTGTCATCTGTAAATAAGGTTTAAAATACACAGCCCTGAAGAAGTATCCACTGGTAGTAAAGAAGTGAAGTCATGTCCTTACACGGAATTAAAGTATCATAATAGGATGTTGCAATTTTACAAAAAATATTTCTGAAAATTAAAGCAAATTTCCAAGGTTTCTGGTGAAGTGACATTTTTAATATTGGTTTTGGAAGTTTCTTTACAGAGGGCATTTTATGTTCACTTCCATTTTTTCATTTTATATTCACATGGGTTTATACTAAAAGAGGGGGGATTTAGACTGGACGTTAGGAAGAAATTCTTTACTGTGAGGGTGCTGAGGCCCTGGCACAGGGTGCCCTGAGAAGCTGTGGCTGCCCCTGGATCTCTGGCAGTGCCCAAGGCCAGGTTGGATGGGGCTTTGGGCAACCTGGTCTAGTGTAGGGTGTCCCTGCCCATGGCAGGGGGTTGGAACTAGATGATCCTTGTGGTCTCTTCCAACCCAAGCCATTCTATGATTCTATGATTCAGAATAAAATACTAGTTTCAAAATGCTATTTTTTAGTTTCATACTGTATTTATACAGTGCTAGTTCATAAAATGCAAAAGGTTTTTTTTGTTTTCTTTTTAAAACAAAAACAAAAACAAAAACAAACAAACAAACAAACAAAAAAAAACAAAACCAAAAAAAACCCCCACCACCAAACAAACAAAAAACCCACAACCTCATACTAATTGAAATCGTATTTCTAGATGCTGAGAAAGCATTTAATACATTGTGGATGAGCAGTGATTAACCAAGATGCTTTTGCTAGCTTACACATTTCCATGACATGAATGCATTCTTGTTTTGAAATGAGAACACAGCTGTAGGGCCAGTTTTGGGTTACAGGATTACAAACATGTGTTCCAGTTTAGGAGGGCGAGTAAGGGCCCTAAGAAAAGCAACCATGAGTCAGAAGGGAAATTCACACCTCTCCTTTCAAGATACACACCTCATTTTCTCAGATTGCTGTTGTCTTCCCTCCCTGTCCCGCAAGCTCCAGGGGATAACAGTCTCTTTATTTATAAGTCAGTATAAATAAATACTAATAATGATATAAAGGGTAGACAAAAAATATTTTCAATACATTAAGTTGACTGGTATTAATACTCGCATACACACAAACATAAGGAAAACCAAAAGAATATAAAATAGTATTTGTGGGAGTGGAAAAAAGATCAGGGAAACTACAAAACCCTAGGATTTTTCAAAAATCTGTTGCTTCCTGTATAAAATAATTGCAGTCATAATTTTACATTCTAACAAGTTGGTTTTTATTTGTTGTTTAAAAATTTAGTTGATGTAGTCATGCAATTAAATAAAGTCTTTTCATAGTATTATTAGTGAAATTAATGCTAATATGACACAATGGCAAATTACTGTTAGAATAAAATGTTCTTCGTATTAACATGCTAATGACATTTCTGAATATACTGAACATCATGAAATATTGTATATAGCAACAGAAACTTAAAGTCTCTCCAGGTTCAATTTTGTTTGTGTATACATAAAAGAGGAGGATTTTCCCATCATTTCCACATTTTCACTTGGAAATTTCTGGCCCTGTGTCTGACCCATTCAATGGGATTTTCAACATGTAGGGGGAAAAAAAAAAAAAAGAAAAAGAAAAAAGAAAAGCTAATGTCCAACAAATGGACTGACTCCTCTTATATAAAACAAAGAACTTCTAAAGTCTTTCTGGAGCTGGAATCTTGTGATCTGCTTGTGTGAGACATGAGAAGCAGCAGATATGGTTTCCTCTAGGTATGGATATCCCTAACCTTCATTTCATTATTTTTTTTCCTCCTTCCAGTTTTCTTTTCTCATTTCCCTTTTTTTACCTCTTTTCCTACTTTCACCACACCCCACACCCCCCGCTTTCAGTTAGGCAGAAACATCCACTGGATTTCAGAGCTGGGGTCTTTCAAAGGAGGCTTAATTCCTTCCCCTGTAATTCCCTTTTTCCCCTCTGTGTCCAGGCAGAGGGCAAACATATTCTCCCAGCATCAACAATTACTGGTATGATGGCAAGTCCCTACCATAGCACAGTCCTGCTTGTATTACACATTAATTCATCCCATTTCTTCTGGGGTACCCTCTTGGAACACTTCAATTTGAATTCTTTTAACATCTACAGCTATTAGAAAATACTGCAGCAAATGGTACTTGCTGTTCTCCACCACGCTCAGGATGTGCTACAAAGTTGAAACACAAGTTGGTTTGCCCAAAAAGTAAAGAAAGGCAAAAACTTAGCAAAAAATTTGGTCCACCAAGGCCATTCATTTCTAAATGGAAGATCCCAGCTACAATTTTGGTTCTTTCCTCCATCTGTTTTCCATGTAATTTTGAAATAGATGAAATTTTAGATTCAGATACTTCTCCGTTTCAAAAATATTTTCCAAGATGCAGCTAAAATTTTTTTGCTACTTAGAATTTGTGTTAAATAATTCATACAGCTGGAATATCTGAACATCTGTCTTTTGTTTGCAAGAGGATGCAGCTACTTTCATATCCCAAGTGTATTACCCCTAAATATGTACAGTATTTTGTCACAGACTATTCTCTATACAGAGGTGAGTGAAGCAAGTTAAATTTCTTTACAAAAAACATGTAATAGTCAGTGACTGAATAGCTAATTTCCTGCTTCTAAGATTGTGGCTTTACTTATTATCTCAAATCACAACGAAGGAGAAGAAAATCTAAATTGTAGCCGCTGTCTTTACTTTGTTAGTCACTGAATTATTTCTTTTCCCATAAACATCCGAAATGTGAAAACACTGATTTTTACATAAAAGAACATCAATAAAATCCTCTTGTCCTGAGCTTATCCCAGGTATAAAATCTCTGCTGAGCAACATTATGTGGCTCAATTGGTCTCTGGGTTTTGTTCACGTGTATTTTCTTTTGGGAAGTCTGAGTTGGTGCATGCAAAGCAGTGGTTCCCCTTCATCTAAGTTAATTGAGTGAGATGTAGTAAATTAAATTTGCTTTAAAAACAATGTTGTAATAGTTATCTGGGTGAGCTAATGAATGCTTAGTGTATGTATAGCAAAGATATGAAAGAGGAAGCAAATTAAGTTTGACACAGAAACTCAATATCTCTAATGTAAAATGGTCTAAGAAGATTGCTTTTACTGTACTTTCATCAACTCTTTCAGGAGAGATTACGAAATTTAACAGAGACTTACAAAAGGTGCCACTTATCCGATGGCATCCAAAAATGAGTCCTCATAAGCAGCCCTGTTTCAGGTCATTTGTTTCCTTTGAAAATGCTGTAACATTTCAGTCAGATGCATTTGGATTTACTGAAGGTCTGTTTAACCAGGCTGGCGTTGTATCTTTCTTGGATACAGTGCTTTGCTATATTTTTAGGTTAAAGGACATAAATAATATTTCATCTGCCTAGAATTTATGACAGCATCTGAAAAGACTGCCAAACAGAAAATTAATTAAAATGGCAAATATGGGATTAACAGAAATATTATAAGCTGGAAAAGGAATTAAAGAGAAGAGAAAATGGAAGCTACTGTGTTGGAAAGAACTTATTGGAATACATCAAGGACCAGTCT
Organism: Psophia crepitans; assembly: GCA_013399095.1. Classification (NCBI taxonomy): domain Eukaryota; kingdom Metazoa; phylum Chordata; class Aves; order Gruiformes; family Psophiidae; genus Psophia; species Psophia crepitans. The sequence goes on along the minus strand of VWZZ01002240.1, from coordinate 400,803 downwards.
GGCAATAACCAAATTCAATTATAATCATGGAATGACCTAAAGTAGTTTATTAGTCATATTCATAAATGTATGAAAAGTGGGAAGGCATCATCAGTACAGAGAAACTGGCACATTGTGCAAGATGGGCTGAATTGTAAAGCCTGAAATACGAGAAGTTGGGTGAAATTTAGCAGTATCAATAACAAACTTTTGCTTTTGAATAGAAAATGACGTAGAGAACACAACACGGAGGGAAAATCCTAAGATCCTGAGTACAGCGTAGTATTCCGATCACATTTAGGAACAATTAATTCAAACCAGAGTAAAGAGAGGAAGAGACTAGAAGGAAAAATTTATAAATGAACAAAGAGCCATAAAGTAGAAGCTTCTGAGAGGACATGATGCTTTGTCATATAAACAAATCTGTCAAGGGAATAAATGTGATAGATGCAAAATAACTATTTCCCTTAAAGGCCAAGAACAAGAATTGGTTTCAGAAAGAAGATGGATATAAACAGTCTGAATAAATTTAGGACAGAAATTAGAAGAAGGCTTCAGCCTATCAAGGGAAAAAAAATCTGGGAGAGCTTTCCAATAGTACAAGAGGAGAGAAGCAAACCTAATCAACTTCACAGTGCATTTCAAAATGCAGGTAATTGGTTTATGACTGCATGTTGTGGTCGCCTGACATGATACAGGACTGAACTTGCAGTCCAATTGCCTGTGATGCCGATTGCTGGAGTTCTGTGTTTGTAGCAACATCAGATTTATTATCATTTCTAGCCACTACAGTTGTTAACACAGAAGGGATAATTATTTGAATAGTTTCTTACAGAAAATGCTCTATATACTCTTGTAACCATCCATGCTAAAAATGTCACATTATTTCAAATAAATGCTTTTAAAACTAGAATATTGGTGGACTACTAAAAAACTACGTATGAAAGAGTGCAGCTTCAAACAATGTATGGGATTACATTTGTATGACTCCTGTGGGTTTAAGGGATTCATATCCAGCTCTCACTCCAGTCTCCCCAAAACTATTTCCAAAATAACTAATTTTAAAAATTCTTAAAAAATAAAACGAGCAACAAAATCTGCTTCAAGGACTGAACTATAATTCACAAATTTTCATTCTTTTTCCTGGAGAATTAAACTTCCAGTGAAGCCAATGGAAAATACTCATTCACTAAGTTTGTCTTTTTCTGTATATTGAGTTTATAGGACTGACACCAAAAGCGAATGCTAAGAAATATAAAGTAAATGCAACAGTTTTTTATCAAAGCTAGTATGACTCAGAACTCCACAATAAGGAAAGCACATCCTGACTGACAAATGACCACAACAGACATTGAACAAAGGATTTAGAATCAATTGCTGAAAATCAACAACGTTAAATACCCAAATCCCACTGCTGTTACATGTCTTGGCCGAGCTGCTTTTAGATATCCTAGATATTGAAATTATCAGTTGTCAGATGAGTGCTGTTTCTCAAGAAAGAACATTGCTGAACGTACCAACAATGCATGAAACCAGAAGTCTTGTTAAGGTGGGGTCTCTAGCAGGTAATGGAACCAACACGCCCCCCGGAAATGAAGGAGTTATAAATGACACAGGGAGTAAGACTCAGTCCCAAGTCCAAATAATTTATCATCTTAAAAATGACATGCATGGTTGCACTCAACTTCCATGACAGCTATGAGCTGTCATCAGGAAGTTCTGACGTTGGGAAGGAGGTAAGTTCAGCTTTCCTCTTGGCTCTGGTGGTCCTTCGTACCCCTGTATTTGCTTCTTCCTTCATGACAGCACAAGCACTCAGGTCAGTGTGCAGTAAAATAGGCTGTTGAACCAACCTAGCCTAAAATTAGCCAGATCTGAGTGTGTTTTTGTGTGTGTCTGTGTGTGTGTTTAACTGGGATCAGTTTCCCAGAAGAACACTATAGTATTTAATTATTCAAGTGTTTGCCAACTTCTCACAAATAAAATTGCTTGTGGAGCTACTGAGCTAGATTATATTTGCAGTTCTGTTGTCCAATTTCTTTCAGAAGTGGTTAATTTACCAAAAATAATTTCAGATTAATATAGATTGCTTTACACTGTATCTAACCAACTCAATTTATTTCACAAAAAACCCTCTTGAAAAGTGCCTGAAAATCAGAATGTCATTATATTTGGAAATGAACTGTCAACTGCTCTAACCCAATGTGATCAGTTCAGAGCCTCAAGAGCTTGCAGCATTTGAGGTTGAAATATGGTGTCAGCTTGGTCAACAACGAATAAATAAATGAAGAAAAATGGTATTTTAATGTTATGGCATGATGAGACCTACTGAGGGTGACCAGCCAGGACCTTGTTAAAGTTGTCCTGAGCTCAGTTGATGAAATCAAATGTTTTATCAGTGAGCTCTGCAATGTGGTTGGTGGGCAAGCCCAACCGGACTGACTGTATGTCAGCTGTTTTTCAAAATGACAGGAATAGTAATGGATCATCTGGAATGCTATTATTTAGTGCTAATGAATGATTGTTTGGCGATGGAAGAAAAATCAATTATGACAGCTGTGAGCGATGCTTCGCCCGTTTCATTATTCCAAAAATAAATAGCAAAGCTGCCTGCTAAGGTAGGAAATAAGTTCGCATTCCCTGTGAGAGGCAAAAGTTATAGTCAGAAAAGCAACTGAAACTTGTGTTTATTGCATGTAAACAACGGTGGGGCCCCAAAGTAGAAACAGAAGTCCCTGAACTACTGAAAAAAACCCATAACTTTTTCCTATTTATATTGCAAGAGATCAACATGCTTTCTCTCTCCAGACAATTGGACAACTTTTTCCTTGGGCATCAAACTGGTTTTGGTTTTTGAAAACTTTATGCCTAATCCAAGACAAACGGTGGCTGAGAGGAGAAGATGGAGGAGAGATCGTTACATTTGGACTGCTACGAATCTAAGGAACAACAAGAGTTTAAAAAACAAGAAGAATCTTCATTTGTAATAAAAAAGCCATTCCATTAAAAAAATAGCAGAAAGGCACACATTGACCAGCTTAGAGCCCGGATAGGCCTGTTCTCATTCTGAGACTAGATAATGTGCTGCTTGGGGCAGGAACTCTGTGCAATTAAGTGAAGCTAAAAGTCAAATGAGAAACACAATTTCAGCAAACACAGTACGCAGCACGTTGCTCCCTTGTAAAGAGGCTACAGTTAATGCAAACTAAGACTCCAGGGGATTTTTATGTGTACCAGTGCATATACAGATAGATAGATAGATACTGATTATAGATTGATATTGATTATAGATAGATACAGGTATGGATATGGATATGGATATATATAGACATAGATAGATATAGATAGACGTACATAGATATCTAGACATAGACATGGATATATAGACACCAGAGTCATCTGACAACATCTCAGTTGAATGTTACCATCCCAGTAAAAAATCAGTTTTGAAGAATGATCTCCATTTCCACCTTCTTCCCAGGGCTGAGGGAGCTGTGGAATTGGATTGTGCCAAAGCTCACAGCCCCATGCTGGGAGCCGGTGACATCCTCATTGCCTCTTCAGCCCCGGCTCCTACGGACCAGACCTAGGGGTCTGTTGTCTTCTTTAACAGCAGCATGCTGTGCTTCTCTCCTGTCCTACTGGTGCAGAGGAGGAGAAGGCACAAAAGGGATGGACTGAGTGTGGAGGCCACCAGGCAACATCTACTTATGCACAGCAGTCTGCAGCTATAAGCAAGTGTCTTCTGTGTGTACTGACAGCCATGCATGAACTCGTTTGAAGAGCAGAACATATATGTACGGTCAGAACCTCGACAGACTGACGTAGCATGCACTGATTGAGCTGAAACCTTCCTCTTAATATGAACAGACTTTGACCAGGGTCTGAACATACTGTGCAGACATGAAGAAACAAATTGCAGCAGAAGTCTCGTCTTTAGGATACCTGACAGGTGTCCACTGATAAATAGTGAAGAAATAGGACAGGGAAGAGAATATGCTAAAAATAACGTTTATAAAATTTCATGAAACAAAGCAAGTTTAATTTGTGAATTCATTGCTCTAGTGACAAGCTGCTAAAACATCAGTTGTACTAATCTGTCACAAAACTAAACACAAATTGAAGGACACTAAACTTTCCATTACCTGAAACTCCTGTGGTAATGGAATGTGATTATTAAAGACAGTTGCTAATATGTCTTACTATGAATTTATCTGGGAACTAATACTGTTGATTACCAATTGAAACTAATGTTTTAGCTATTTTAGCTCAATTCTCTATGACAGCACAGCCAAAGGGAGATTCACCACTAACATCAAGTGCAGCAGGTTTAGCTATGGGACCTTTTGAGGGAGCTTTTACAAACTTCAATGAGCATAATATATGAGTTAATGCTCGCAAAAGAGTTCTGGAAGGATACAAAAACCCATGGTGCAGTTACCACAGCAATCTCTTCAGGAAGAGGTGAGACAGTGACAGGGAACTGACTATCCAACATCTGCCAAATCTGGAACTACCTATGTCTTCCTGGGAAACAACCCTTGTTGGCAAATGACACATTATTTGGGGGGCAGACAGGTGTAGTCTAGCCTTGCCATTCTTTGCCACAGCAGGAGGTGATAACTAGCTCAGTGTATGCAACTTAAGCTGCTGGAAAATATGAAAATTGGGGCTGCTTTCTGCCATCAGTCATAGAAATCATAAAGATTTAATTTTTTTCCATGGATACTTTCCATGGTATAAGAGAGATCAGTATGGATGATGATATTCAGAATAAACCAAAATATTTTTCTCATTGATTTTGGATCCTTTTGGTGGCCCTAAGCTCTGAGTGCCCCATGATAGAGCCCTGTGACAGTTTACTATAGACGCCAAAGAACAGTACAGACAGGAGAATTTGGGACAGAATATGCAATAAAATTTCATAGCTAGGAAAAAAGATATATTTTGTAGGCCTGTTGAGGATACCATTGGACAGCTTTGAAGATATACAATTAATAATTAAGGACAACTGCAGATCTCTTGCAAGCCTTCACTTCCAGATAGGATGAAAGATCAAGCTCCTTCTTCAATATAATTTTGTGTCTGATAACTTTCTTTGAAGTCATTTATCATGCTGTGACAAGCTACAGATGGGTTTCTGAGGAGTCAGGATTTTCTCAGACAAATATAATTATGTTAAGTATAGTCTAGGTTTTCTTACAGCACATGCAAACTAATTGTCTTCTGGCTTGAATATTGCTTAAAATTTGATCCCCTAACCAAACCAATGATAATTAAAAATAATCTGTTTGGGATTAATTCATTATATTTTCCATTCGCAGTAAATCAAAAGTTTTACTGAACACAAAGCAACCTGCCTTATATTTTGGTGTTTTAATGTTTGCATTAAAAATATCTATTTGGTTAGAATTTGGAAAAGAGATCATATTTAAGCTATAAGTGAACTACTGAAAATTTTGAGCTGCAGCAATATTGTAAAATGAAACAATCTTCCCCTTTGTTCATTGGAATTAGGGTGGTTGCAAATACTTTGGTGAATTTTTTCAGTGAATAAAATAGCTAGATAACAACATTGAGGTGTTTTTTAATTCTGTAAGCACTATCCAGGTGGATAACGTGGTTTATCAGCACTGTGTGTCTCAGTGGTCTGGTCAGAAACGGATTCAAAGTTATTGCATTTCAGTGCAGTTCCTATTCCTCATCTAGGGAGAGTTATTGGGACTGGATTAATCCCATCTAACTTTAGGGACCTGGCTGATTTACTATCATAAAGATATATTCATCTGCATAACGGAACAGAAGGACACAGGAAAGTCCTGAACACTGGAGCTCAGGCAGACTACCTGGGTTCAAAACAAGAAAATGCAGGTAGAGCACAGGTTCTAAAACACAAGTCAAAGCTCTTCGCAGGAAAAAAAAAATGTGGGGGGAGGGCAAACCCATGGCCTGTCATAAATTCTCACTAATATGTTGAGGTTGATGTTATCTGGAGCACTTTAACATCTGCAGTTTCTGGAAGGATATGTTTACAAGAGAAACTTCTCATCACATTCAAAATAACTAAAAACCCTAAACAAAACAGAAAGAACTCTGGTCTGACTGCTGGGTAAGAAAAAGCTGGAAATATTAACCTGAAGGGATTAACATCCAGAAGGAAATTACAGAATTGGATGTCTACATTTAGAAGTAGCAACAGTGATAAACTGTTATGAATTGAACAATGAAATATGGAAAAGAGTATGCAAAGTTAAAGGCAATGCTTACAAACAAGGGTCTAAAAGGAAATTTGAGTGAGAAGCCAAAATGCCCTAAATCAGCTGTGGATAAAGGTACATTTGTGGAACACCTTTCTTGGGTCTACCCCTCTAAACGGCGCGTGGAATTTGTGATAAACACTATACAAGCTGTTGCACATTTGCATAATAAACATAAATAAGATGTAAAGCTTCAGCCTCCTTTTTTGCTAAATTCAGGCAATCATGCCCTGAACAAAGCAAAACCCTGAACCATTTCTTATGCTCAAAATCCCTTGGGTTGGCAGAAACAAGTTGTTAGGAAAACAATTTTAAAGCATACATATTCATTTATGGATATATACACACAGAATATATTAGACTACCGTATTCTACCGGCTAAGCATTACATTTATGTCACATCAACATTAATGAGGGTTTGAGGGTCACCAAAGTATCATTATCAGAGCTTGGCCTTGCAAGTATCTAAAAATGTTTGGTGTCATCACAGCTTGATTTCACAGCTGTCTTATAAGAATATCTGATATTAAAACATCCTTATTACGCACTTTATGCACATTTCTAATCTAACAAATCAACACATTACAGGATTTATTGCCTTATTACCCGTTTACAAAATCATGATCCTCCTATGTTCAAGGTAAACCCTGACATGATATCTTACATGTAATTATGGTATATAAATGATAAAACTCTTAATCAGCTAGGTCTCTCAAGAGCCTGATTGCTTCTGCCGACTTAACGAGAAGCTTTAATATAGGCAACAGAGCAGTGTGTCTAAATATACACCCTTAGGGAAGAATATTTTTCCATACATTTTTAATACAGACATGCCAAGGATTTTGATGACAGATTATCTCTGACAAATTTTCAGTGGCCATAGACAAGATAGAGAAAGGTAGGTTTGTTTCAGGAGTTTATTTGAAACTTGGACATTTGATTTCTCATCTAGTTTGTATCCAGCGGGGCTAGGAATGAGCCAGGGGTTCGGAGATATCACTGTCTGGCTGCCGGGTCACTTGTACATGGAACACTGCTTATACAAACCTGCACGCTACGCTGCACTGCTGGAGCAAGCTAGTATTGCTCGCTGGCAGTCTGCGGAGGGGAAACTGAAAGTTAGCCTGGTTTCATGTGCAATACTGTTTATTCTGTAATTTAGCATTTAAATAACCTGTATGACCGATTTGTGCAAATACTCTTTTTTTTTAGTATCTTTCCTCTACCAAAGAACAGGTAAGACTCACTCAGTTAATCTCTCTAATCTGAAGACCAAACCAAATTAGTTTAATGAAAGAACAAGATTTTGAAAGCAGCTTTGGGAAGCTCCTTCTGTTGCCATCTGTGCTCCTCTTTGCTTCTTTGATATTTGAGATGGTTCAATCTCGGTATTTTGGTTGTTTCCATTTCTGAGTTCAGACCTTACTTGGTTTTGTTTTGCTGATACACTGTGAAAACCCAGATCCATTAAAAATATTTTATGTACCTTAGGAGGAGGAGAGGGAGAAAGGGAGAAAGAACAACAAAGAAGCAAAGAAAAATTAATCAGGTCACAATCAACGTCAAGAGCTATTTTATTTTTCCCCGAAAAAGAGCAGAAGGATCAAATGTCACAAGCTTCCAAGAATAATCTCATGATTGATAGGGCTATAAACTGATGGTTGTCAGTCTCGATGAGGAGGTTGCAAGATTGCTGTGTTTCTTAGCCAAAGTTTCTGTCCCTGAAGGAAATCAACACTATCCTAAAAATGCTTTCAAATGCATGTACGAGAAAATAAAAATCAGTAAAAATGCATTTCTTTCAGGATTAATACTAGAAGCCTCAATGCCATTCCTGTGCCACCAGAATGCTGAAGGATTTGTAGATGTAAACCTTCTCTACCCAAACGCTGGCTGAAGCCAGAGAGCTCCAGCATCTTAAGACAGGGAAACTGTGGATATACCTGTGGTCTTTTCACGGTGTTTTTATTGAGGGCATGGCAAGCCAGCCATGAAGCTTCAACCATGGCCTCTGCTAGTCTAAATCTGTTCTGGTTTAACGCCAGTGAGCAGTGTAAACCCACAGACACATTGGTTTGGAAGTGCCACTTCCCAATGCTAGTTGCTAACAACGTATTTCATCAAGTAAATCATCCTGTTTCCAGTGAGGGATCGTTTCAAACATTATTCAGTGTACTTTTAAATATTTTGCAACAATAAGAATTCCCTGGAAAGAAAATTTCACAGGTTAATAATTTTCGTGGTGTGTACAACTCACCAGGTATTTCAATTGCATTTTTCTTTTCTCAGTTCCACATCCCTTAAACAATGTCTAATAGGCTGTGCTGCTCTGATGTACAATTCCCATCATGGGATCTTGAAGAGCTGAAACAAACATTAACTAGCTTGCAAGACCTCAGTAGAGCTGAATTTAAATATGGCAAGTGAGTGAGATGAATGAATAAGCAAGTTTTAAGGGAGATTACAAGAAAATACTTCTGGAAAAAATGCTGGAAACTATGAACGAATTTTTTTTTCTTTCTTTTTTTTTTCTTAAAAATGTTTCTCTAGAGGCTTTTGATGAAATTGTCCATAGCATGTGCAAATGGAGGGTGCTTGGAGTTGAGATAACTTCACGTGTGTTGCCATAGAGAAAAAAAAAATAGATTGAATGTAGTTTTGGTAGAAATTTTTAACATGAAACAGTCCTGGTGATCCTGAGGTTAGGTGCCTCCCCAAACACAGAGAGAGCATGTGTGCGCTGTGGAGGCTTGGACATCAAAGCTGGCTCTGTGTCCACTAGTGCTAGAAAGGAAGAGGCTCACCACAAGAGCCACCTTCCAGACGTGGCGCACCTTCTACACAGTATGAAGTGCACTGGATGGATGCGTTGGGTGAGAGCAATGCTAACTCAAGGTTCTCTGCTCTGTACTCACCAGTGTAGTGTTGGGATACTCAGAAGAACTTAGTAATACAGCTGACAGTAAATCTTGAAAAGGGGTGAAGGTGGCTTTGTTTTAGTTAACACTGGGTTAAGCTCTTCCTCAGAGGAGCAGTAGAAGGTTTGAGGAAGGAAAGAAATTACAGTGCTGGTAGCCTGGATATTACAGCGGCCAATAGAGATGTGTTAGAATACTGTTAAATATCCTCTTTTCCTCCCATAACTTCTGGAATGGTCTTGTCAGTATCCATAGCTCCAGGTAATAATATTCCAAGCTCTCTGCAGGCTTAGCAAAATTTCACACTGGGGTGAAATTTCCCAAGTCGCCTTCTTAAATATGTATAGAAGCTTCATCTTCTTGATAAAATAGAAACTACAGTTTGGAGGTCACCCTTCTGCTGCAAAAGTGGGGACTCCTGGTATGGAGTGTAGCTCTTGACACAGCTCCTTTGCAGAAGACCTTTTACAGCAGCTGTTGACCCCCAAACCCTGCCAGCAAAAATTCAATTCTTTAGTGAGCTGTCTAATCCCTGGGATTATCTGTTTAGGCTTCAGGACATAAAACTGTTAGCACTACCACTGACCAGAAATGTCATTATCTTTAATTAAAAAAAAAAGAGAGAGATAAGTATCTCAGTAATGAACTGTAGTGCTTCAGTTAATAAAATATATCTTTCTCTGTACGGCTGCTTTCATGAAGTAATTTAATTTCTATTTTAAGCATAGATTACAGATTAGAAAAGAAGATAAGGAAACTATTTTGCTTGTACAGACAAAGTTCAGATGTCACCTCTCTTTTCTCCTTTACTTCTAGATGTCCAAAGAGAGAATATGGCAGAGTATTCAGCAGCAGGTGAAGCATTGCAGGTAATTTCCCTCTCATCAAATTACCTTTCACAGTAGTATATGGATATTAAAATTCCACATAATTAGACTTGTTTCTCAGAGATTACAGTGCTACTCTTCTGCACTTTATTTCTATCTCTTCACCTGTTGCTACACCTCAAACTAGTGCTGATCATTCCACAGATCTTGTAAATCCCATACGCTATATATTTATTTTTTTATTATTATAATTTTTCTGGAGTCCTCATATGTCAACAAGAGTGCTTCCATTTGCCTCTATAAACTAAAAATAATTTTCAATGATCAAATTCTAATCATTTAATAATTTTAATCTGAGCGACATTAATTGAAACAGGTTCAGTAGACAGAGAATGAATCAGATGTTCATTTATTCTTCCTACAGTGAACGTTCAAACTTTCACACACACTTCAGAGTGAGTAATAAAAACGAAAATTCTAAAGCAAAAATATGTCTGTTAACATGATTTTTAAATGCAGCCTTGAAGATGATCAAGGAGTTTGTTTTTTATTGAAAAAGAAATATTTCTTCTCCACTAGTTATCAGGGTAGCTATTAAACAGAAAATACTAAACGTTTTTAAATTAAACCATCCAAATATCTCAAGTCTATGATCATAAAATTTGTGACAAACAGAACTCTCTGAATCTGTACTGCTCATTTTTACAGGTAGTGGAACAACACTGGAAGATCTGAGGGGACCAGAACTAAACTGTTATTGTGGCAGTACCTAAGAAAAGACAAATGAGGATTAATTAGACCATTTAGTTCCAATTCAATCTCAAGTACAATCATATAAAACAAACTGGGAGGCCAACCACAAGAGCTCATATTGATAATGAAATCAAAGTCATGCAAATGGTTTTATGGATCTTACATACTGTCACATAATATTACTGGATTTTTATGAGATCAAAAGTTTGGTTTATACAGAAATGTTGGGTACAATCCCAAATAAAGCTTAATATAAAAGAAAATAGTATAAATGACAAAAAATAAAATCAAATGAAAAACATCATTAGATTTCAGAATGTTCACCTAAAGTGGAGAATCCTCAGCCAGTGAGAGTGTTTTAAGTGGGATGTCTCAGGCTTTTTGTCTCAGCTCAGTGTTACCCATTAAATTTAGAAATTACTTGTAACAAAATGTAAAATAACTGTTGATGAAATTTCTTGATGAACAAGTAATTAAAGCTTGGCAAGTGGGGTTTATTTCAGCATAATACATTTCTGAAGCATATGAAAAATTGATCATTTATGAACAATTAATATTAGCCACATTCTCAAGCTAAGAAAGATCCTAGCATCCTCATATCTAGTGACTTGAAAAGGTCACCAGACTTCAAAAAAACCTCGTAGACCCTGGGATATAATTTGTTAAATTCTGCCACATATACTTGAAAGAAAAACCTGAACATTCGAAAAGGGTTGAGAGAAAAAGGAAAAACACAAAGCAAAACACACACCACCCCCCTCCATGAATTGATGGACACACCTTATAGTGAGTAACTAAACACCTCCACCTGTTTAGTAGTTAAACTCTATCTAGTAGTCTGTGATCTGCTAATAAATTTATGTACAGTGAAGAGATTTCTGACAGCTGATTATTTTTTAATTCATAAGAAAAAAAAATAAATTGGTAAAATCTACCAGTTGAAAAACAAAGTTAAACATATGAGGCATATGAGAGATAGGGTGCATATTTTCTAACAAAGGTAAATACCACCTGGGACTCCCTGTTTAATAATGTCAGTGCCTGGATATCTTTCACAAAGATACAAGCTACCTCAAATGAATGTACAGACTTCAGAAGAGCTTGGTTGAGACATATAGGCACACTAATGAAAGGATCAGATCAGATATTTGTGACGGTCCTTCACAGTCTTAGTTTTGCTAGTCTGCATAACGAGGGTGATTTGACTCATGTCCTGAGTGCTCCCTAAACCATGAAGGTTTTTGGGGAAAAAAAAATCATATCAGATTTTATGACAAAATTATCTGTTCTAAGGTAAGCTCTTTGAACTGGTCATGCTGCATCTTCTTAAACTAAGCAAGAGAAACAAGGACATCAAGAGATGATTCATCTCAGTGTCTCTGCATCTGTGAGGCAGTGGAACAGGGTGCCCAGAGAAGCTGTGGCTGCCCCTGGATCCCTGGCAGTGTCCAAGGCCAGGTTGGATGGGGCTTTGGGCAATCTGGTCTAGTGGAGGGTCTCCCTGCCTGTGGCAGGGGATTGGAACTAGACGATCCTTGTGTTCCCTTCCAATCCAAACCTCTATGATTCTATGATTCTATGATACAAGAAGGCTGAAGCATCTAGTACAGCTGCAGAGGTCTGCACAGTAAATACATACACATTTGTTAAATGAAGCAACCCTTCCCATCAGAGAGATCAAGCACTATGATGGAAAGACAAATGGAATAAAGACAGCACCCAGCACCAAGGTTTCAGGAAGAAACACTTCACTGCTTGGAAACAAGATAGCTTCTGGTAGCTATGATGTCAGTTCTCAAACTTTTCCCCATTGGCACTGTATCCCAGAAAATCATAGAATCATAGAATGGTTTGGATTGGAAGGGTCAAAGATCATCTGGCTTCAACTTCCCCTGTCATGGGCAGGGACACCCTCCATTAAAACAGGGTGCCCAAGGTGTCTTTCAACCTGGCCTTGAACACTCCAGGGATTCAGGGGCAGCCACGGATGTGTAAGGGCCTCACCATCCTCACATGAAAGAATTTCTTCCTAGCATCTAAATCTCCCCTCTATTTCAGTTCCTTCCAAATCTATTGGTTCATGCCTGTTTGAAGTATCAAGATGCTGACCCTCAAGTTATGTTTGTTCATTTTTTCCAAGGTTCTCGCTAACTTTCAGTGCAGAAAACTGTTTGAAAGGAACTTTAGTTCCTGGAGCACAATTTTGCAACATGAAGTAGAATCTATACAGCCTCAATCACGATATCTGTTCATAAAAGTAATTTAAGACTTGAAATGACAGGGTTTCAAAATGTGCAAAGAATCATTACTCTCAGGGACAGCTCCTATCTTCTGAAAGAGGTGTTTATTTATTGTTTCATGAGTGATAGATCCAAGCATTTGTCTCTCATTCTTCTAGTCTCTCAAGAACGTGATATTTACACAAACTAATTGGCAAAGCCACAGAAGTAGAATTATGCCAGTCTAATGTTCTCAGGCGGTCTCATAGTTGGCCTTTCTGTTATGACAAGTTGCCATGCTTAAGGATAACGAGAGAATTCATTTCAAGTGGCATATCAAGTGCTGGGAAAAGCTGATTTACTGTAACTTAACATTTACACATCACACACATTGTACAGCGCTCTGGCTCCATCATTGTGAACTAGCAAAGTTATAGAAAATAATCCAGTTGTGAAATATCAGAATGTTTTCTGAGGTTTCACTAAGGAGTCTGTGTGGTCCATGTGGATCAGGTAAAAAAATTACAACTCATAGAAACACACAAAAAAAAAAAAGAAAAAATCCCTAAGAATGATTCCAGACAACTCAATGAATTGAACACAAACATGACCCAAATTCAGGCCTCTGCTACGTTTACCCAAAGTATTTAGACAGCAACATCACATTAAACTTATATAATGGACAGTGATAAACCTTAGCCCTGCCTTCCCATCAAAATATTCAGGATAGCTATGAAATCCTGAAGAAATTAAAATGCTTTTTGAACATTGATAATTGTTTACAAAGAACTTCCTTGCTTACATTTTTATGTACAAAAATAAATAAAAAATCCAAAGATATGACATATAAATCTAAACAAGTTGTAGTCTCTTTTCATGGAGCCTGATAATTTGCTGGACCAGTAATTATGCAAACCTCATTACAGTCAGAGAAAATGTCTAAACATACACAAAATGCCACACTATGCATCAAATGATACATGTTTTCACTCAGTCACAGCAAAATCAATTTAAAAGGGAAGAATACTCAGTTTTGAATAAATATGTATTTTATGACTTATTAAATTATAATTTATAGTATAAATTATATACACCTGGAGTTCTAGTTTGTTATTGAATTTGAATTTAGATTTAAAAAACAAATAAGAATACTGGAGTAGAAAAGCATCCGTGTGTGTGCTGTCATTGGTAATGTTTTTATTTGTGGTGCATTTATGTGTGGGCTTTGTTGTTATAACACCTTTTTTCATTAATTTAATCCTATTAATTTATTCATTAATTTATTATTGTGGTGCTGCATCTCTGAAGTGTCAAAATCACATCAGAAACCATAATTTAGTTTACCAGGTTCTGCCATTTTTGTTTATTTTACTGCAGACATATGAAGGGAAATACAGTGTACCAGTAATTAAAAGTAGGTAATGTTTTCATTAAGTTTGAGAAGTTTATCATGAACTAATCAGCGGTTAAGTAGAAAAATAATTCTGGTTCTTTGTACTTAAATTGTACAAGTACAACTTGTTAAGGTCAAGTACCAATTTTCAGGCTTTTGGATCACCTTCTGTGTTGTATCTCCTGGTACACCATGGTAGGATGGAGATGAAGTGGAATCATAGAGTCAGGGCGTAATTTTGATTGGAAAGGGACTTTAGAGGTCATTTGGTCCAATGTCTTCACTGTACTGAAAATTCCCAAACTGGACACACTTTGTGAGATGTCCTCTCACAAGTGGTGAATAATAAGAAACAATCACTTCCCCTGCCCTGCTGATTATGCTCTTACTTACTGAATGCACACAGGTTTCACTGCTGTGAGGGTACACTGATGGTTGGTGGATTCTCCACTGCAATTGTCTGGTCCTCTTCTACAAAGCAATGTTTTCTCCAGTCTGTTCCTAACTTGTGTGGGTGTATGAGTTATTCAGTCTCAGGCACATGACTCTGTATTTGTCTTTGCTGAATTTCATGAGGTTTCTGCCAGCCTATTGAGATTCCTCTAGATGTCAGCCCTCCAGCACATCGATTGCTCCCTCCAGCTTGGTACAGGCTTTTACATCATTCAGGTGTTGAGAAAGATGGCGATAAGTTCACAAGCAGAAACTTCATAGTACTCTCAAAAGTCATCTTTTGGACAACCTGAGCTCTGGCTGTCTTTTGGAGGGCCACAAGGGTATGTCTTCCCAACAGATACACTCCAGAGCCAAGACACTTGAGGTTTGCCCATACTGTCTGGAGACAACTCTATAGCATTAACAGGATATGCAACTCCTTAGAATACAGTGTGGCACACGGTTAAAACTGGTTGTTATAGGAAAAATAGTTAGGAAGGAAGAAATGAAAAGACATACCTCACATACAGGATGCATGAGAACATTGCTTTTGGGAAAGGTTAATACTTGTTTTTGAGAAGGCAACTCACAACTGGTACATTAGGAAATGAAGAGAGGCAAGGATGACTCTGAAGGCTTTGGGAAGAGCTTTGGGAATAAGGCCCCAAAACACAGTAAAGTACAAGGTTCCTAAATGACAGCAGGGACAAGAAGGAAAAAATCGTGACAGCCACACTAAGCCAGAGGCCATAAACCAAAGGGGACATCCATAAAAATATATGGCTGAAAACAGAGAAAACATTAAGGATATGATTTAGAATATTACTGAAAGCCCTGGTATCTTGGTAATGTGCTTTTAGAGGACAGAAATTTGTTACACATACTTGAAATACTCCATTGTGTTAGCAGTCTAGAAGCCAGGAGCCTGTTTTAGGCTTTATTCTAAAGTCAAGGAGAGCAGGAAAATCCTTCAGATGATGATTGAAAAACTGCTCTCTTAAGGCATGTCAAGGGAGTCTATGCTCCTAACATGAGTGTCTCAATCAAGTTAGGCCTGGGATCATGTAACCTAAGCACCTAAATCACCTTTTCACAATTATTCAGCTATTTCCACTCACGACCTCCTATGTGGGTGCGTGCCCTAAAGGTGAAGTACGCTTTCTCTACAACTGTTTTAAAAGAACTGAATTTTAAAACTCACTCTGTGCAGCAGCCACAGATATAACAAATGTACAGCTTCAACCAGCACCAGGGGTATAGTAGCTAACATCTCCATGCTTCTTCTGAAATCACGCTATGAAAATTAAGCTTATGTATTTTTTAATAGGTATTTCTACTTTATTTAAAAACAAGTAGAAATGGGATTTATAAGATTAGGCAATCAAGGTTTTAAGTGGTGTTTATATTTTATTATTTTTTTAACCTGGGTGTCATCTTTCAAATTAAATTTTTAATAACTTTTTAGACTTATAGCCTTAGGGAAATAATTTCTTTGCAGTAGTTCAAAGGTTTAATGTCACAGTAAAGTCTTTGAGATATGATGTGGTCTCTTTCATTCTAGAAAATTAGCTTTTTTAAAAAGAAAATATATCAAAGTAAAAACACTAATAAGAAAAAGATATGGAGCCCAGGTCGAAAAGGAGGGTGGAGAAATAAACTCAGCTATGACAATGCTTTTTTAAGACTTCCTCCTGTGTTCTCTAAACTGTAACAATTCTAAAATCTGCACAATCAGGCTGCAAAAAAATTTATAATTTAAGAATGCAAGAGGGGGCAGTGCCTCTGAACTTCACCTCCAAGTTGAAGGCTCCCAAGGTTCCCAAGCCTTTGACTTTGGGAGCATTCTCCCTCGCGTCCATCCCATGGCCGATGTCCAGTTCAGCTACATTATGTTGGAAATCCATCAGTGAATACGGGAGTAAACTCAGTGATGAGATACAGCAGGGCTTTTGGAAGTTTATGTCCCATTCAAAGTAATACAGTTCATCTGACCCTAACCCTCTGCCTAACACTAAAGCACTTCAATTTTTTTCAGTGGTAGCTCTGGATTTAAATGTTGCCTTCATTTCTCAGGATAAGGTCACTGTTATTTGTGAAAGTAGGAGAATCATTTTGTGTTTCAAACCCCTTTCCAGAAAATTACTGAACCACTTGGATTGAAAGTGTCTGTTAGGAGTATGCATTCTTCGTGATGTCAGACACTTGTTTATAACTTTTTTTTTTCTTTTCTGAGACAGAGAAGTAGTCCCACTAATTAAAGTTTGCTCATGTTGTAAATAAATGAAAACAGACTTTTAAATATTTATCTGGATACTTCTATAATAGCTTTCAGCTGACTTATAAACATTTAGACAGTTCATTCCAAAGTTGACCTGCATTCCTGAATGACACAAAAGATTTCAGTTATCGTGATACTGCTCACAGTCTTGTGAAGAAGGTTGGATTATAGTATATTGCCCAAAATAATAATGACGGCATAAAAATGATAGTACCAAAAAAGTCAGTTACCTGCTTCGAGTAGAGTTGAATGCTGAAGTGTATGCTCAGCAAGAAAATAGAAGACATGAATTATCCTTCATATTTTTCTGTCTCTCATAGTGACTGTTGCATCATTTTCAGTAATAATTCTATCACAAATTGTTACGCAGAGATTTCACAGCATTCACACCAGTGGTACTGGGTATATACCAAAAGCCAGTGTATTGTTATTTAGCTTTGAGGTTTATGTATGGTCTCCTTTTTTTTTTTCCCTTCGCTTTCCACATTGCAAATAACTGACACTCTAACATGGATTATCCACAAATCTGTTATCACAAGAACAGCAGGAATGGCTGAAAAACAAGTGCAAATTCTGGAGAGACTGCCACCTGTCTTCTTTATTTGAACTGCTAGGAAAAGCTATGTAAATAGTGCTAAATAAATGAAAGATTTCAATGTTTATTCACAGATAAAACCAGTAGACAAACAGATGGTTAAGGACAGGAAGAGGAGTTCAAGGAAAAAAGAGGAAATCATATTGGTCAGTTGGACTCATATTGTTCCCACGAAAGGACTACATAGTCAAAGATCATCCAAAATATATATTAATACCAGGCTAACACATTGCTTAATATCATAATAATCTCTTAGATTATTTTCTGATTTGCTGTCTATATTTTTGCACATTAAACAGAAGTCATTGCTTTCAGTCGAGTTGGGCTGCTCCATCTACTGAGGTATGAATAAAGGACTTGGCCTCCGGGCCAAACGGGAGGAAAACAGGTGTAAACTATAACCAAACCAATAAGATTCTGCTTTTTCAGCATGCTTAATGTTGATGGGAATATGGCACATGAAAGAGGAAAAATATTTGCAGCTTTATTTTCCAAATTAAAATATTTAAAGTCTATTGAGGTTCCCTCAGAACAGTTTTACTTTCTTTTTTCTTTCCTTTTTTTTCTCTCCACTGCCCCTCATCCCCCCACCGCTTCGATATAAAACAACTGAGAGGAAGGGACAAAGAGGTAGAAATAAGGATGAAAGAGAAAAAGAGAGCACAAGATAGGCAGAGACAGAATTATTCCATCTCTTTTGGAATTGGAAGGAACAATGTTTGTTTCTGTTGATAAGTCAGCAAACTTCCTGTCTAAAATCCCACCTTATTTCTGTGGACATTTTTTTTTTCCATAGAAAAGCAATATTAACGATTTTTTTCTTTTTCTTTTTTTAACAGCAAGTTTCCTGTTCTTTTTAAGCAAGTTCTTAGACCTGCTAGAAACCAATGCAATACTTAAACTTCTCTTTATATTTTAGCATATTTACTCCCGTAAAAAAACAAAAAACAAAAGCAACTAGATAATTGGTTTTCTAACAAAACCTAAGTGAAATAAATTTTTCAATGCAAACTTTTCTTGACAGAAAATTATCAACAATTTTTTCCACTTTCTTTTAACAGCCTTTTTCATCCAGTTTACCCCCTTGGGTCTCTTCCAGATGGAAACAAGTAGGATAATCAATAAATTAAACTGCTCTGCATGGCTGATAGATTTTAAATATTAAAATCCAGGCCCAGAGAAGGAATTCATGCATGCACACGTAAGCGTGCATGAATAAGTAAGTCCGATGTCTCAGACTCATTGCCCAGGCCGTCTAGTGCAACTTTCTGCCGAACACTGCCCAGCACACCCGGCGCTGGACCTAGAGCATACTTGTGATTTATCTGCTTGTTTGCTCTCCCCACTTTTGTGGTTGACATCACGTGGCATAGATATAATTTTATTTTCTGTGATTGCAATCAGTTGGTGCAAAAAAATTTTTGGGGAAGAAGTTACGTAGGGAAAACCTAGCTAGTAGGGGGTCTGTCTGTATAAAGCAGAATATTACATGAAGAGTTTTGGCAGCTCTCCCGTTCAGCTCTCTGCTAGTAAGCATCATCTGATATGGGTGCCGTAAGCAACTGATTAAGAGCTTGCTTTCTCATACCAATCTTCCACTAAAAATATATCTATGAGCATCTGTTTTACGCTGAAGGAGAAAATCCGAGATATCTTGTGTAAATCAATGAAATTCATTGCATGAATTTTGGAGCAGGAAAAAAAAAACAACCCAACAAACTGAAGACAAGCCAAATTATGATCTCAGAAGACTCTATGTAAAGCTTAATGGCTTCTCTGGAATAACTTCAAGTGTATGTGAGTGTCAAATAGATCAGAATTTCCTATTAGATCTGACATTTTTCAATACAAAATCATCCAAGAAGAAAAAGAAATTATTTATTTTCATCACCCCACACGCAAACACAAACTGTACTCTTATTTTACAAGCTCATCTCATCTCTGCGTCCTCTTTTGCAAGGACTTAGGGGAGGATGGATTGCATAATTTGCTCCAGCATCACATAGCTTGAGCGTGCAAATCAAAATGGGGTGTGTGCACTTCTACTAGACCTATCCCATGCTGTTTCACATGACTATGTTTAAATAATGAAGAAAATAAACAGAAAAATATGTGTTTCTGGCTCACTGACTTTAACCAAATTCAATTATTGTGCCCACAATATTTTGGGAGATGCAATAAAAACAAAGGCATAAAATAGACACACCTCACCAAGGCTATGACATACAGTCATTCGGCATCCTACTATCAGTCATTCTAACTACCAGTAATCTACCAGCACAGATTGCAATAACAAGGTAATTTTTTTACTACCTTTCTCCCAGTACAGAAGTTCATGCTTCTCTGATCATCTTACAAAAGGGCAAGATTGTCTGCAAAGAAGGTCAAGTCTGCCTCTTTTTCAAGCACGGGTGCTGTAGTGCTTTGGCCATTCCCCACAGAATTTAAATCAAGCCACCAGATTTAAACACAAGCACGAGTCTTTACTCCTCCACTGCTGCAAGCGTAACGGCTTTCGTTGTACTCAGGATCACAGCATGGTCACTTTTTAACCTCATTACTTTCTAAAACATTTTAAGAGATGCGCTGGGCTCAGAATGGTGCTACATAAAACTGTCTCCCCACTCAAAGGGTAGCTGGCAATTTAAGCAATATAAAATGAGTGTTGTATATTGAAAGGAAAGCCAAATCAGTGGTTAGAAGGAGAAGTTAGGAGAGGGGATCGTGCGGTCTCTTCTCAGATTTCCTTCTGCCTTGGTGGCTGACAGCAGCGAATTTGTATGTAGATCTGATGGGAAAAATTAGCTGTGGATTCCACAGTGAAGGACTTCAAAATATGCCCCTGCACTTTGGCTTGTATCACCTAAAGAGTTCAATGGATTTTTTCTGAACTCTCAGAGCAAAGGGGAGGAATACGGTTCCTTTCCTGGTAGAAGGCATCAGCTGTTAGACAGTGCTGCCATACCCCACTGTGCCAAGGTACATCCCCAGCATCCTGCATCCTCCCTCAGTGTTCAGCACCGAAAGTTCAGATATTCTGCACTAGAAGTCTCCATGTCCCTGGAGATTCATCCTGAAGATCACTATAAAGTAATCAATAGATTTTTTTCCTTGCTTATTTCCCTGGTTCCACATAATCTCTGTGAGGTAAAAGGCAAAACTGAACCCATTTTTATATTGTTCTTCATTCCCCTACTGCCCCCCGCCATGTGTCCTTTGGACATTTAAGCATGAAGACGATATGCATCAGATTTCCTCAGTAACGCCTTAGATCTCAGAATACAAAGGTGAAATTAGAGGATTATGGTAATGTCACCTATTCAGTACTGCTCTCCAATGGAACACATCTCTCTCTCTATGTAAAATAAAGCAAGTCCTTATTAATTAAAAAAAAAAAAAAAGCAATCCACTTACATAGAGAAACAAAAGATTAAAGATGGAAGAACACGACCACAGCTTTAACTGAGATGTGGAAAATCCACAGAGCAAAACCAAAAAAGAAAAAAAAAAAAAGAAGCAGAAAACACCAAACAAAAATCTCCAGTGTAAGAGATTTATTTTTTTTCCCCCAGCAGCAGAGGAGATTATGTGTGCTGGAGAGAGATGCAGCTTCAGCTTTGCTTCAGTAGCTGTAGCCTCATCTTTGACAAATTCAAGAAACATAAACCAACAGTGGTGACATTGTAAGGGTGAAATTACTGAGCATAAAACAGAGCGATGACATCGGAATGAATATTGTTCCTAACTTGCATCGGAGTAGTGAAGGTGTAAAAAAAAAAGGTTGCAGTTTGTCTAGTGCCTGACATTTTTCTCCCTTTGGGACATCCTCATCACCAGTGACAGCGCAATGACCTTGTATGAGAATTTTTAGTAGAATGGTGGAGTCAAAGGGCAGAGTGTTCAAATGCAATTATAAATCGGTTACATATGCTTGCGTTCACCTAGCTTGCTTCATCAATGTTCACATTAATTTTATTCACATGCTACTTTCCTTATCATTTTTTTAGCTGCTTGAAAAGAGCAGAAGTCTTCCTGATATATGAGTCACTACTATACACTGTCAGCTCTCAAAAGACAAGGAAAGAGAAAAAAAAAGGAAAGCAAATGAAATTTTGCTTTTCTTCAGCTCTGGATTAGTTCCAGACCTCCCAATTAACACCATTGTCATTTAAGTAAATGCCAGTTTCTGCGAAGATTTTTATTTATTAGCCTTTTGCTCATTTCAATATTAATTTATAAGTTAACATGCAAAGTGTGACAGTCACATAAGAGAGTACGTGGCAAAGCACAGCACCAACGCAAAAATGATATCAAAAATTAAGCTGCAGGAAATTGGACATTAAACTCCTCCACAAATATTTTGTATAATAACACAGATTTCTCGAGCAACTTGCATCCGATTTAAGGCAGTCAGCTTCAGCTGTTGTCTTAGAAATGCAAAATATCCATTGGTGAAGCCATTAAAATAATTTTACTGAGTTTCTAAAAACAAAAAAAACATCCACAGATCCCAAGGAAAGTCTATAAGTCCTGGCCAGGGCAGCCACCTTTCTTCAGACACATCCATAATATCATTCCCTTTTGCATTGACTACACTTAACTTCTCTCCTTGCTATTCCACCTCCTTATTTTCTGCCCTGTGTTCTCATTATATCTCTGACTATGGTCATTTATTCAGTGATTACAGTAATCTAACCCTAGTATATTTAATGTAATCACTGAATCAAAGAGTCTTCTTTTCTCCTGAGGGAGAACATCTCTTAATAAGAGGGCTGCTTGTCCTTCTGAATACTGTGACAGCATGTCACCTTTTATTTACTCTTATTTTGTTAATCTGTGACGATGATGACGTAGAAACCTGTGCCTTTAGTTTGAAAAGCCTTCTGCAGTCCTATGCTATCACTTTATGATTGTTACAGATGATATTTTATAATTACAAATCCAGTTAAAGTAAGAATAAATTAGGATAAACTCAGAAGGTCAATCAGGAACTGAGCTACAAAGCTGTTTGGGTTTTCATTTTTTTTTTTTTTTTTAATACAATAATATTTAATTTAGTATGGTACTTTGTTTTAACAGGTTTAATTGGTATTAGAAGTGTTTGCATCAACATGCAGTGCACAAATTAACATTAATTAGTTTTATTCCATTTACAACTAAGAAAATCTTTCCCATCCTTGACAGAAGAAACTGGTTGTAAGTTCAGGCTCTGCATTCTCTAACGGGTGTTAGTAGTACTACTAAATTTTCCTTTTTATCATACTAAACAGAATCCCAATATGGTTTTAGTCTCAAATCCAAGCTTCTGGCTCTAACAGCACCTCTTTTTTTGTCAGTGGTCCACAAGTATGGTTGTAGTCCTCAGAAATATTTTGACAAGTCCAATGTGAATGGCTAAGAGGCAAAAGATGATCCATACTGACTATCTGAGAATTCACAGTACTGTGGATCTTTCTTCCAGCACACATCCTGCTCCCAAGTCTCTTGACCACATTGTGCAAAGCACCACAATACATCTTAAGAAGATGCCACTCACTGTGCAAAGTTTTTAACAAGACATTTTTCTTGCATTATTTTTTCAGGATCCACGCGCTTTCCCGGATACATGTGCGGTGAGATAATGGTGATCACGATGACTGGGCAGTAAATAGTAGTCCAGTCATATCCGTGGGCACATTATGGCACAGCAGACACGGAGCATCTAAATATGACCCATCGAGAGCTCCCTGTAAGATCTCTCTGTATCAGGAACAACATGGTGCCCTAACAAAGAGTTATTTCTGCATTGGCACCGCTCTTTTTACACACGTATCTAAAAAAGAAGGCTGGGATTTGTTTGTCATATTCTGTTTAGGACAAAGATATGATGTGACAAAGGAAGAAGGAACTGATCTGACATCTTTTGATTCGTTAATTAACTCCTGGTTGGAGCAATTTTCTGTTTTCCTCAAGGCAGATTGCAAGGTACTCTCCTAGATCGCATTAGGATAAACATTTCTTCTTCATTAAGTTTTCTAGTTAGAAATATTTTCTTTAACTCCAGATAAAAGCTTTAAAGTACTAAAAGCAGAAGTAGCACTGATCAGTGGCTTCATTAGGAATGACTGGCTTCTCTGGCTGTCAAAATGTCAAGTTACTTGCATTAAAGAAACTAATAGATTTCTGCTTGCCACGTCGTTAGCAGAGACATGAGCTAATTTGAAGAATAAACATTTCCTTTGCACATTTTACTTGTTAATCTTTCAAGTTCACTTCAGGTACTTATCCTGTTGCTCATTTTCCATATTCAAGCTGGAATGGAGCCAAGTGATTCATTTGTACCTAGTTTTAGGATTATTTTTTTTCTTTTAAATATGAGAAACCAAGAAATAGTATTTCTAAAATGATACAAGAGCATTAAAAGTTCTCAATCCTGATCACACAACAAATTTGGTCATAGAACACAATGAATTTTACATTTTAAAGTAATTCTGGTGAATTTAAGTTGTAGCTTTAAGAAAAAAAAAGTGCAACATATGGAACCTGTTTTATTTTTCATTTCAGAAAAAAAAAAAAACCAACAAAAACAACGAAAAGCAAGAAAGTTAACAATTTGCTCCTCCCTTTGAAAATTGTCCTTATTTTGAGTGGTTCAGGTCAGATAGCATCGATGAGTACCTTCCGATCAAATCTATTTTAAGATTCTGTGATTTACACGAAGTATGAACAGATTATGCTGCAGTCTGTGAGAAATCAGTCACTTCTGATAAGGTTCCTTCTCCAAGGGTCAGAACATGACGTACTTCACCAAAGCAGTGCAAATAGTGCCCAATATCTACTACAAAACTCTCTTGAAAGTGAGAGGTCCTTGATCTTTCAAGGACTGCTGGTGGCAACACTGCATTTACTGGAAGAAATGTATAGGGCAAGGCTGCAGCATTCTGGATTATGCTAGAACATGTTTCATGTGCAAAATTAACAGTTTTCTTCCTAAAAAGATATCGAGATGTCTGGAGGTCTGAAACTACAGTTTTAAGCTTCTAGATTTCACACGTTGCATAGCCATGATTTGCAATGCGAAAGTCATCATTAGAACACAAGTACTTCGTGCCCGATTTTTATTTGCGTGTCTGATGCATGGAAATTAGCAGAAAGATTAAAAAAACCAAACACAGCAGACAAAGAGTTGTGAAGAGGAGATGGTCCAAAGGTTTACTTCAGCTCCAGGAGGCGGCACAGCCCTGAGTTTGTCTGTGGCCAGTGAAGAAATATCAAGGTCTCCAAAGGGCAATACTCAAAATTAGGCTTCTGCTCTGAAACTTTCCCAATTTCACAGAAGAATTTACCTCCATCCGCTAACTAGAGCAGGACTCATGGGAATCTGGCTCATTACTTTTTGGGAATATCACTGGAAGAGGTCATTCAGAATTCAGTAAACACATCTGCAGTGACTGTGGGCACAGACGTGTCTCCGCTTTCACAAGGTTTCTCTTTGCTTTTGAGTGAGTGGGTTTTATTTGGGTTTTTTGGTTTGTTTGTTTTCTAGATCACTTTTGAGAGATATTGATATACAATAGCATTATTCAGGCTGACAAGATTTCTGCATACACCGGACGCAGACTGAAGACATCGGTATGTCCAATATAGGAAAAACTAATACACAGGATGCAGCAATGACATAGCTGGAGCCATGTAATAACACGACAGATTAGGATCCCAACAAGGCCGTGGAAGGGACAATGAGTGCATTATCCTTAGCTTATGATATGCCTTTGATACTGTTTTCCTCAGTAGGGTTAATTGGCAAATACAGATTTTCCTCTCTGTGCTCACCTAACCCTTCTGGCAGGAGTTCCACATGCCGATAAACCTTTCCTGTTTCCTATCTTTTCTTTGTGCTATACCCATAATTTTGAGATTACTCCACTTTTACTCCTTGTAGAGGTGTGTTCCTATGCTGTCAGTGAATTAGGTCATGTTTTGACCAGGCAAAAATGTTTGTTTTTTTTTCTCTCAATTACATTGTCTAATAAGTTAAAATCTCAGTGCAGTCAAACCATACAAAGTGTTCCTTTCAACTTTTAATGTAGTGTCTGTGAAGGGTCTTGAAATGCAGCACCAGATCGCAGCATGATAATTATAGACTAAATGCATCCCTTTGGTTTTTACATTTATCTTTTTCTCCCCCCTCGCCCCAACTCAATTAAGAAACACTTATCTGCCTGTACCAATTACTTCAGTACTTAAGTGATGGATATAGGGGATATTTTTCTAGGAGAAATAGTGTAGAAGTTTATAGTGACCCCAACAGCTTTTTAGAGGTAGAAACTTAATACTTCAGAATTTCAAAGCTGAGTCTTACATATGTCTTTAAGCCCCGAAGGGTCACTCCCACTGCTGATTTTAGAATAAGAGAAGACAACCACTTCATTGGTACCTTTCTGAAGATTCTATGCAACAGCAGAAGATAATTCAGTATAAAATCCTTAAGAGAAGTGGAAGGAGACATGCTGCAGGATTTATATCCATTTCAGGAAGAAATACAAAAGAGAAATCAAGCCAGGGTGGATCTGAGATAACAACCCAACATTTGCTAACATTTATTTGGCAAAAGTTATCAAACCAGATTTTTTTGCTAATTAAAAAGTATTTTTTAAAAAACTAAAAAAGGGAGAGATTTATTGGAAAAAAATAAAAAAGGAAAACTCATTAAAACTAATTAACATCTCAATGAACTTTGTATCCCATGCCTCAGAAGTCAGGACTGTTTTGTGGCCCCACTCTAGGTACAGCTATGGATTTCAGCAAGAAAGGTTTGAGAAGAGAAGAAGGGCTTACCTATGTCACCAATTTCAGTAGCTGCATCAATCACGTCTTCACTTCAGTCATCGATAGATTAATGTTGTCTGGAGGACTACAGTGTCCTGTAACGACAAGTTATAAATCATATGAAACAGGAATCTATCATGTTGAGACAATACTAGCATAGAATACCCCAAACTGGGATCCAGAATATTGTGCTCGTGTACTGTTTCTACACAGATGCCTGCAAGGCACATATTACTTTTGTATGTTGTATCTGTACAACTAAGAAGTGGAAAGAAAATTTACATTGCAATATGTGTATAATATATTCAAAGGTTGTTTTAACCTTGACCTTAAACTGCTGTAGGATTCTTTTTTTTTTTTT
>VWZZ01002240.1:362969-373960 GCA_013399095.1 Psophia crepitans | reverse complement strand
TTTTTTTTTTTTTTTACAGGAGCGAAAGGAAGAGGACTAATCTACTTAGCACATTATAGTATCCTTATTTATCTAAAATATATTTTTACATGCCATGTCATAATTTTGAGGTCAAATATCTTGAAGTCTTACTGTCATTTTGATGTAAATTCAAAAATCTTCACCTACCAGGGTAGTAAATATACTTCCTCACTTTTAATATCGAGAGATATCAAACATATTTAGGAGAGGAATGGATTTAAAAAAAAAATAAATAAATTCAGTTTTACTACTGGAAAAAAAATTAGCATGATCTTGGAGAGAAAAATAGGAATAGATTTCTGCAATGGTTAAACTGATATGAGGGACTCAAATTCTTTTTTAATTCACATCTGAGATTATAACACTGGTGTTCGACATTTACATTAAGTGCTCAAAGAGTGAGTTGAGTAACTATTCTGGGTTGAAATTCATCAGTTCATCCGTCTGTCTCTCACACAGATATATGGAAATTCAATTGTGGACTGAAGAAACCTTCCAGGATAAAAGTTTTGTTATAATTGGCATATTTCAATACAAGAAGTTCCTTTATTGGAAATAGATATTCTTGGGGAAATAGTTTGTCAGGAAATTTACAACCAGCACTAAAAATGAAGCTTCGACTTCTACTGATCCCAAACCACAAGGCATTCTAATTAAACTTCAAATCATTAAGATTTGGAGAGGATTCTACATTTGTGACAAGTGTAAGCGAAGTACTTCCCAAACAATAATGGGGATACAGAACCCTCAGTATTTTGTTGAACTGACATTTTAAAAGCTCCACTGCTTTTAATGTCTCATCATCTACTGAGGAGCCTTTAATGTTCTCAGACTTACCCTGCAAGTCCAGAATTAGAGAGTTGTAGAACATTTTAGGTTAGAGGGGACCTCTGGAAGTCACTTTGTCCCATCTCAGATCAGGTTCTGCGTTGAAATTCTTTCAAACTCAGTGTCTTTCATAGAACACTACTGTTCATTTACATTGTGCACACAACTGCATCTCAAAGGGCACACACTATTTTATTATTTTGCAAGTAGACTCCATCACAGGATAAAGAGAAAAATTACATCAAGTACTGAAGCACAGAACAGAATACTAGAAACTGAAGGGCAGAATTATTTCAACCTTTCAAAATTAAATCAAAATTATCTTGGGACTCATGAAACACTTGCCAAGTCCAATGAATATTTGCCAAATACGATCTTTTTTTCAAAATAAAGTATGTTTTCCCTGCATTTCCACCAAGTGATTTAGATTGTTGTTTGACTTGTTGGCTTCCTGTTGATACCTGCTTCTCGGTTTTAACTATATCAAGACCCTAGGGCTTGTTATGCCCTTATATATCTTCAGCATCTTAAATAGTTATCTTTCATTGGAAAGGATAAACATGGGCCTTATGTCTTCATGAACTCTTGTATTATTTCTAATTTCATAGGGTAATAAAGCTGGATAGATTTCACATAAGCATTTTTTTTTTTCTTCTAGGTACTTTTACCACTGTACAGTTCTGGAATACACCCAATTATGCGGATTAAGTTTTGCAATGCATTTTCATATGCTCTGTAACTGCCAGTTATTAAACATGTGTATTTTTACAAAATAATAGATCAAATCAGTATTCTATTTGAAACAAACAAACAAACAAAAAATAAAAATAACAATGTCAAGTATCAGCTTCCAGAGGAAATATTGGTACACTTTGATTAGCATGAAAGAGTGAGTTTGGGCAACACCAATGAGCAGAATCTACATCTTGTATTAATTTCCACTTAGTAAAGAGGACATGCACAAAATAAAAACTAGAAATATTGGTTTGCACTATTCTAGAAATTACATAGAAACATATAACTGGTATTTCTTCTCCAATGTTCTTACATTTTGGGAAAAAAGCTTATTTTGCTTCTTTCCACAATCGTTGGAATAACTCTAAACAAACCGCTGTGCATTGTATCACTCACTTCAGTAATTTGCAGGCATTTACAACTATTAAAACCAGTGCCACCCACAGAGAAGACTGCTATTGAATTATGCAAGAGCAAGCCACATATTTCAGCCTGAATGAGGAAATTAAGGACCATGTTGGATATTAAGAAAACATATCAGGTTCAGAGGTCTTTAATTAATCTTGTCAGTGCATGAAGCAGACTAACCTGTGTGCAAGAACACAAAATCTTGATACATTTCCCTTCTATGAATGCAGAGCCAACCATGGACATCTGGGGTTTAAACCCTTTAAAGTAATTGGACATTGTTTTAGTCAAGTTCTTGGATATCATACTGCATTCTTAGAAGTATTAAATTTTTATGCCTTCATTTCATAATGTTATACACAAACCAGACAAATGGAATGTATTTTTATTGGCTAGCCTACAAGGAATGATATAGATATTTCTAGAAGAGAGTTCCATCCTGCTATTAGTGGATGCAGATAAATTTACTCTGCGGTTGATCAGTGTGTTTGATTGATAGATAGAAAAGTCAATATAGCTGCCATAAATACATTTGTAAAACAACATTATCCTTGTTTTATACAACCAGTGCAACAGCGTAATTGAATACATTTACTTCTAGAACCTCTTAACACTCAAGATACATGTAGCGCAACTGACTGAAAATAATTTAAAATAGATTAGTTTCTTTTACTGACCTTGACAAATGTACAAATGTCATACATGATGATTAGGATGATCCTTATACAAAGAAAAACTATAAACAAACACGCTGCAAAGGCCACTGCATTAGCAGGGCTGTCTCCATTGACCGCATGGAGCTTTCATTGAGAAGTCCAACAACAGGGTTGTTTTTAAAGGAAAAGGATTGTAGTGATTAGAGAGACCTAAATTTCCCTTTGAAGTTTCACAAAATAAATAAGTATTTAAATAAATAAAATAAATATTCTCACTGCAAATATAAGCATCTAGGTTAAGTTCCTTAATGGGAATAAATAGGTACCTCAAGAGAACCATTGATAATTAGGATTTTTTATTCCCGTATGCGGTTTACATCAGAGAGAACTTAAAACATGAGATTAGGGAAGGGATCTAAATTTTGGTGACTGAAGGGAGATGTGAGAAATGCCACCTGTGTTACTTATGTTCAGCATGCAGGGAGCATTTTGATTTGAGTAGAGAGCATTATATATTAAAATAAATTATATAATATATAATGATAAAATATGTAATAATTAGATATTAAAAATAAACTATGTGCATAAAACTGAAGTAGTGTGTGCATAACGCTGTGCAGTTTCATAGGAAAAAAATTAACTGTGCCCCTGTCACATTCACAAATATAGAATTGCACTGATTTTACTATAAAGGTACATATAAAAAGATTCAGCTTGTGTGTACCATTAAGGTTCTTTTTTTGTTTGTTGTCTTGTCTTGCAGAGGAATAAAATACATGGAAGAAAAAAAAAAAAAAGAGAGAAAGAAAGGAATGGTCCTGGAGATAGTTAATCTGGAAGTCAAGTTTGTACAAAAAAATCTCCAGAAGTCCTAAATATTTCCATCAAAAGTTCTGCTTTTACTAGCAATCAAAATTAATTTTGAAAAAAATAGCAAGAAAAATATTGAAAACCATATTTGGAAATGAACATTCTGTTTCTCACATTCTGTAAAATTGTGCTTTCTGGTATAAAATAAACTATCACAACAATATGTGAAAATTTTGTCAGATTATAATGTTTTGATTGAGTCTTTTGTCTTCCTTCTGAAATCTAATAGTTTACAAAGCTTGAAGTCATTGTCAAAGCTCCTGCTTTCACAGGCCCTCAGGATATCCTGTGATGATATTCTGGACATGGCTGGAAGGTGGACTTCTTAGTGTTGTGTCATTTTTCAGTGTCTCAGCACTTAAATAGCTGATTATCTTGATACATTTAGCTTCCCACATGACAATGTACATGATACAGTTGTTTTTACTCATGTATGGATCCAGTGAACCAGTATAAGTACCTATTCAAGAGCTGTGTAAAGTAGCAAAGTAATTTTATCAGGTTTGAATTTAGTCACCGATATGGTAGAATCAGACTTTCCCAGTCCACTAAAACTTCATGCAAAGTTAACATTTGTAACTGATCCAGCTGATAACTGTAGCTTTTGAGCACCTAATAAGTCATCTGAGACAAAAATCAATCTTTTTACAAAGTCTCTTATGAGCTCCATCCTTCAGGACTGCCAACCTTGTAGAAAAGATTTCCTTTTAAATTTCTTCTTTGCATTCAAAAAAGCTGAGTATGAACAAGATCAGAAACATACATTCTCAGGTGCGAATTTCCCCAGCTCTAAAAAGATAATAAAGTGAAAAGTGAAAAAAGATAAGGTAATTACCACTACCTTTCCTTAGCTTTTAGAGCAGGTTATGAAAGCAGGATTTACTGCCTGTTCATATTATTAGGGTGATTCTCTGTCATGAGAAGAAGCCCATGTTTCTTGTACATACAAATATTTGCATTGATTTCATAACTTTTGGAAGTGATGATGCACTTCATAAGCAATTATATATTTCTATGTTAAGATTACAGCTGAATTTTGAGTTGATCAGACACTTCAGCTCTCATAAAGTGGGATCCATGCACTTCAGACTGGAAAAGGGGCAAGAAAAGAGGGAGATGGGACAGTTGAGGAACAATCCCGATCTTATGTTCAAAGAAGCATGAAGGATATAATAAAACTTTTGTTCAACAAACCCATCTGTTTGCCAGTCCCTCGCACACATTGTTAGTAACGCTCTCAAGTTCAAAAGGGAAAACCTGCATATAGAAAGTCATCCAAGTATTAAAGTGATGTCAGAGACCCTACATTTGCCTGAGCTGCCCAGTGTCATATCAAAAACTCTCCAAGCCTTGAAAACACTTTTTTATTTTCTGAGAAGAGAAAGTTTTTAATAGCCCAATTTCTTGCTTCCACAAACACGTTTAATAGCTTCTGAGTTTCTGAACACAGAAAAATATACTTAATGACCTAAGACAGCAATTTAAATAACAGTTTTAAACTTTAGGCTGCTCTGTAATGTTTCTTAGTAATTTAATTGAAGCCTTTGTACCTCATTAATTATTAAATGAATGCATTTTCCTTACAATTTGTAGTCTTACTGACCCGATCTACTTGGAATCTAAAAGTTGCAACTACCTTGCACATAGTGATAAAAAGAAGTTATGAAGTACAGAGCTAACTAGTTAAAGTACAAACATTTCAGGTGAGATGGTGTGGTCACCTCTGGTGGTCAAGGAGCTCCAATAGCATGCATGGGATGAGTTCTGATTTAAAGAACTGTGGTTCTTTAACCAGTACATGAAGTAGACCCTTAGCATAGGCAAGAGGAAAAGCTAAATATATGTTCAGCATCAATATTCAAAGCTACGTGTATGAAACAGCCTATTTTCTGAGGCTGACAGTGGTCCTTTGTATTGTATTCATTACAGGGCAGGAGTATTGCAGGGAGATGGACCTCAAAGTCATCATATGTAGAACTAATTTTCAGACAGAATAATTATAAAATGGATATAGGCACAGTTTAGCAGAGCTGTACTATGCTTTTGGTGAATGAATCTGTTTCTCTGCTCAGTGCTATCGTTCTGAGCACTTTCACTAAACTTGGGTAAGCCACTGAAACCAACCAACTCTTTAGGTTCCAATTTTTACATTTACGTGGTGTGTTTTTACCAGTAAGGTGTTCTTACTGGGGAAACAAGAAAATTTCTAGAGCTAATGTTCTTCACAGATTTGCCACTTATTCATGTGAATGGCGAGCTGGTTTAGGCATAGGTTTGCTGGGAAAAGAGAAGAAAAGAAATTCTGAAACTAAGAGTATATGGTTTCTTTATCAGCTTCCAAAGTTCTGGTGCGACTATGCTAATTTAGCAATATGTAAAATGCTTCACGCTGGACCAGTTGTGGAAGAACTGCAGCCCATGGGAAGGACTCACGTTGGAGAAGTTTGTGGAGGACTGTCTCCCATGAGAGGGACCCCATGCTGGAGCAGGGGAAGAGTGTGAGGAGTTCTTCCCCTGAGGAGGAAGGAGCAGCAGAGACAACATGTCATGAAGTGACTACAACCCCCATTCCTTGTCCTCCTGTGCTGCTGCAGGAGGACGTGAGAAATGGGGAGTGAAGCTGAGGCAGAAAGAAAGGAGGGAGCAAGGTCATTTTAGATTTGGGTTTATTTCTCATTATCTTACTCTGATTTGCTTGGTAATAAATTAAATTAATTTTCCCAAGGGAAATCTGTTTTGCCTGTGACAGTAATTGGTGAGTGATCCCTCCCTGTCCTTGTCTCAACCCTTGTCTAACTTTTATACTTTAATGCTACCTTAAGCACCCTTTGAGACCACAACTCTATTCTGCCGGCCACTAAACAAATACAAAGGTGGAGATACTTTCTGACCCAGAAACCATATACTACAAATTAAAGGAGAAATAACAGCAATAATACGTAATACTATTATTATTGCCATATAGTAACTCAGATGTGGAATTGGAACAAAAACCTATTGTATCAGGTCAGATCAAAAGACATATACTCTACCAGGACATTAATAAAGGACATATATTAGAAAATAGCCTAAACTAGTGGAGGTATACAGCAATACTTCTCTACACACAATCTCCTACGCAGCAAGGACTTTCTGAACCACAGGTGGTGTCTTTGTGCTTAATATCCCTGGTTTAATTTTTTTCTTCAATATATTAGTCCAAATGAGTTATTTTAAAGCCTATGTAACCTTCAGCAATGCATGTTCCAAGCACCAGGATGAATGCTTCGTAAGCTACCCAACACTGCTTTAGATGAGTGCCATATAATCCTGGGATTTCTGTATTTAAAGACTGAGGAACAGGACCCTGCCAGCTGGGAACCCATGGTTTTTCCTTTCCCTAAAGTGTCTGAATTCCTCATCATTATGTTATGCACAGTACCTCCTTGGTAGTACTTGATGTGATGATACAGTCAAGGATCACACTTTTACTGTAGCTGGTGTTGAACCTTTTGATATTTAAAGAGTGTCTGGAACACTTCCCAGTCTATACATCTGCCCATCTAATTGAAATTTCAGTGAATAAGGTTTCACTGGGATGCTCCAAGCATGATTAAGAACCTTAGTACCAATACTACACCACTTTCACTCTCTGGCAAACCACCATGGGTTGTATTTTAAAGAAAATCAGGCAGATGGCTGGATGGTCAACAAATATGTGACAAAACACTTATTCTAGAAATTTGCAGTTTAACATGTGCTAGTGTTTACCCATCTGTAGAAAAAGCCACCTGCCAGTTGTGTGAGTGATGTGACTGGCTAAGCATTGCTAAGCACTCTGTAATAACAACAACATTACTGCCAAGCGAAAAAGAAAAAGAAAAAAAAAGTTGTATACCAGGTATGCACGCTGATGGCTTTTGCAGACAAAAAAGGCAAATTAAGACTCGGCAGAAAGCAATGTTATGTTGCCAAAATATTTATTCATAGCATACGTTATCTGCACAATTCAGAAACATGTACACCACCACTATATTACAAAATTTGCTGACAAGATGTAGAAAGGGCTATTACACTATAGCGTCTATGCACTTCCTTCGTTACTATGCTGAGGTAGAAGCACATGCATACATTTTCAATACTAGTTATATAGCTGATTGTCAGCAATTCATTCTCTAGCAATTCTGCTGCATATCCTTCATTCAATTAACCCCAGAGCCATCAACATTTGGAGGCAAATGTGAAAATAAAATCTTTACAGCATGCAGCAGAAGCAGACTTCATTTGGTAATACATGTGTCTACAGCGGTAATGATACCTCACTAGAAAGATCAACTGGCCTCAAATCATAAATGGTCTTGTGACATTAGGTAATTCTCCTTTTTCTATTACAGATTAGGTGTCTGTACAAGACTTTAAAAATCCTCCCAGTTCCTGTTTTGGAGAGAGTTCAGCAAATTCTCTCTATGGTCTGTTTGAATGCACTTTGAAACTTTAAACACATGAAACATTTCTGTTTGTATTAATGAAATTCTGTATCTGTATTCATAAAAACAGAAGCATTTTTATTTCCAGTTATTTCTCCTCAACCTTTCAGCATTACCAGCGATATTACTGGATCCTAGTTGCCATGCAATACCTCAATGATCATAGAATCATTAAGGTTGGAAGAGGCCTCAAGGATCATCCAGTCCAACCATCCCCCCACCAGTGATGTGTACTTGTGGAAGTTTTTGAGTAGGTGGTCTATAGTGGCATTAACAGCTTCCTTTCAAGGGTATACTCAGTATAGTAGCCTGAGCAGGTAAAGCACCGATGCCTTCTTCTAAGACCCCAGCTAGTTTCAATGTCCCTCTTGGGATGCTATGTCTCATAGCATGACCTAAGTTCCCTTGTGCTAAAGTAAACAAAGAGTAAATATTTTTTTTGTATAGACGTTTCTGGCGCATGCAAATATTAACGGGCTGATGCTCAGCCATAAGCTTTTCAGGTTAAATTGAAGATAAAATGAACACTGCCCATCTCCATCTACTCTTTCCTCAGAATACGGAAGATTGTAGACAGAAAAATGCCTAAGAGATGCATATTGCTAAAAGCTGAATTCCTCCATAGCAGTCTGCAAAACAGATGTTAGAGTTTCTCCAGTGACAACAAATCAAGCACAGTGCACACAGGTTCGTTTGGATGTGCATTCCCACATTCTTTGTTTGATACAGAAGCCCTGTGCCAAGAATGCAAACTGTTCAACTGCCAAAAGCAGGCACCGACAACACGTTCAAATGAAATCTTGAGAAGCACAGGAAAAACAAAAAGTTATGTTCAGGCATACAGAAGCCTCATTATTATGATAAACTCTGCCCACTCTTGCAGAGGCCCTTCTTAGCTATAAAATTCTACCCATAGTTTCCTTTCTAAACCCTATTATATATTATTCATTGCTAGACTCAAAGTCCACTGTCAGGATGTTATTATGTTTTAGAACTATGCTGATGATTTTCCTCAGCTCTCTGAATTCAGAGGTACAGGGGGAAAAGACTTGATTACATTGCCAAGTTTACTGCAGTGTAGAGGGCTGTGAGGCACCAAAAAGGTACAGCCGCTTTATTTCTTTTCCTTCCAGTTTTGGACCTTTCCTGCCAAGCAGTGAGAGCAGGGTTATGCAGCTTCTAGAGCTCCCCAGACAGAGGGAAGGGTCTCTGCATTTTCATTCCGCACATTCCTTTTAGTAGATGCTTGGCTTGATATATTTTACGCTATGCAGCTCAAACCACAACAAACAGGTCTTGAAAAGAATTACCAGTTTTGCGACACCACTGGAGAGGTCTTTGGTGAGTACCAATTTCCATAATAGTTAGCTCTACCCAGTCGTAACAAACTCCTCCAAATAAAGAGAGAATTACCCTATATTGATATATTGCCTGCCAAGGTCTTGTCCAGGCCATATTGAAATACTTGAGGTGTTATTCTGTCAGATGGGGGTATTAAAATGAATTTGCAATAATACTAGTTTATTAAAGTAATATTATACTTGCATTAGAAACAGAACAACAATCTCGAAAATTAGCATTAAAAAAAGGAGTCTGGTACAGCACAGCAGCTCAGCGGTCAAGGGCTGAAAACATCTACACTTTCAAGGTTTTTTTGGATTTTTTTGCAAGGTCTTGCCCAGCTCAATCAAATTAATATTCAAGTGAGATTCTTCAATATAACTACCTCATACATAATGAACATGGAAGCACCTCAATGCATATTTGAATTTTAATATCATTCTCTGCTGCAAAAAGAAGAAATTTAATTTGCATTGGGAATGGGTGTCCTTTGTTTGGGCTGGTGCTGGACCTTATGGATTCTAGGGTGGCTTTTATGTCTAGTCTGAAATCATGACTCTATACGTATACAATTTTTACCTCACTGTCTGCACGACATGAAGAAAACCTGATTGTGGTCTGAAGTCTGTTTAACTCTAGGAATGTGTGGGCTCTGAGAGCAGGGAATATAATGAACTTAAAAATCTGGAGAAAGGGAAGTGTTGGGAGTGAAAGGTTGTACTGGTTCAGGCTGAGCTGGAGTTAATTTCCCCATACCAGCCCTCACAGCGCTGTGCGTTGGTAGCAGCAAGGTGCTGATAACACACCAGGGTTTTGGCTACTGCCGAGCAGTGCCAGCACACACCAAGGCTGTGTCTCCAACCCTTCTTCCACCCCTCAGCAGTAGGCTGGGGGTGGGCAAGATCCTGGGAGGGGACACAGCCAGGAAAGCTGACCCAAACTGGCCAAACCGATGTTCAATATCAGATGACGTCTGCTCAGCAATGGGAAGCTGAGAGAGAGGGGGAGGAACGGGGGGCTTGTGCTTTTTTTCCAACGTTTTGTCTTCTGGGGCAACCACTATGCATTTTGCAGCCCTGCTTCCCAGGAAGTGGCCGGACATCGCCTGCTGATGGGAAGTAGAGAATAATCTTCTGTTTTTTCTTGCTTTGTTCCCGTGCGTGGTCTTGCTTTTGCTATATTAAAACTGCCTTTATCTAAACCCACGATTTTGGAGTTGGTTTTCCCTGTTCTTTTTTTTTCCCTCTCCCCTCTCTGCCCTGCTGAGGAAGAGAGTGATAGAGTGGCTTGGTGGGCACCTGGCGTTTGGCCAAGGTTAAACCGTTCACAGAAATCTGTACAGGGTCTGGGGCAGGTTAGACTTAACTTGTATTATCTGAGCCCAAACAGACCATTTCCCATAAGGAAAATTTCACCGATCTCCTCTATAGGAGTTTCCAAAACAGGTTAATCCACACAGGAGGTTTAGGGATCTAGGGAAGAAACAATTACTGTGCCTTGTTTCTACAATAATTTGCAGTCATGTTATTTGTGTTGAAATACGGGTTTGGGAAAGAAAGAAAAAGGAAGGAAGGAGGGAAGGAGGGAAGGAGGGAAGGAGGGAAGGAGGGAAGGAGGGAAGGAGGGAAGGAGGGAAGGAGGGAAGGAGGGAAGGAGGGAAGGAGGG
>VWZZ01002240.1:311430-362785 GCA_013399095.1 Psophia crepitans | reverse complement strand
GGAAGGAAGGAAGGAAGGAAGGAAGGAAGGAAGGAAGGAAGGAAGGAAGGAAGGAAGGAAGGAACTCACCTCAACCCTCATTCCCCCAAATATTTAAGGTCAGAGAAAAGACCCAGAAAACTGCTAATATTTATGATTAACGAAAAAAGGAAGTCTCAGAAGGATTTCTGAGTCTTACAGTGTCTAAGTTATTTTTTGCAATACAGAAGTTGGCAAGATACAATAGGGGACACAACTCCATACATTTTACAAACAGATACTCTTTTTTCAGTGTGGTGTAGCCCTAACTGTAATATCAAAGGAGAAAAAAAAACCACAAAACCACAGCACAGAAGAAGTTTTGAAGCAGGAGGCAATTTAGCAGAAGGTGCACTAGTATGGCTCCTTCATGGGTACAAGAGGAGCCTCTGAACAATGAACTGATAGCAATAATGTAGCAACTAATAAAGAAGCATAGATACAGAGCAGTTTACTTTAATTTGGGATAATAGGAAGATTGCTGTGAGAATGACATCAGCTTTTGCATTAGGTTTTTTAAAGCAGACGGTGTTGCCATAATGAGAAGGATGGAGAGGCATAAGCTAACCCAGAAGGAAGAGAAGCAGGATTTGTTCAAGAAAGGTTAGATGTGGTACTTAGGGACGTGGTTTACTGGGTAATAGGTGGTGGGGGGACTGTTAGACTAGATGATCCTTGAGGTCTCTTCCAACCTTAATGATTCTATGCTTCTATGCTTCTATATGTCTAAAGACACTCTGGAGGCTAACACCAAGAATAGCAACAAACCCAATTGTATTATGAAAAAGCCAATGTCATCTGAAAGTTATTAAGAAAAGGCCATCTGGTGAAATCATTATGGATATGGGTATCTAGGTGTGCCTATCTGGGATCTTGATGGATAAATCTATATACCTAAACCAAACAAAATAAGGGCAGAAGCTCTTTAGTGGTCCAACATCATCCATACCATCAAAGCGTTAACAGTTCCTGAAGTTCTAACCCAAGACAAATACCAGTCTTCCAAAGAGTGTTTTGGTATGGTGTGAGGTTGACCCAGGCCGGGGATGTTCAGAGATGTCCAACAGAGGCAATAGAGGTACCTCCCCCTGGTATACATCCCCCAAGAGCTGGCCTTGGACACACGGTCCCCTAAAGACAGCCACACATGCACACATTTTGATAGGTGTCACACTTGGGCAATGTTCATATTCCTGCTATCTGATGCATGCAGTTTGTTAAACATGAAAAGAGTATGTTTTGTGTTTATAACAACAGAGTCAGATTTCAAGTCATAGACATCAGCTGTGTGGGGAGGGGGGGAAAGCAGGTAGTATAAGTACAAGCATCTGAATTAATTTCAGACTCAGAGAGCTGCTATTAAGTTTCTTCAGGAAAGTAAAGTATTTAAGATAATGAAAAACATATTGCAAATGTTCCTAGTTTCATTTGTTTACTGCTTTCACACACTACTCCAAAGAACTCGTTAATGGAAACTAATTGGAACAGGTTCCGTGTCCATGTCCAGTTTCTTTTATAATTGCTGAAGTCACTGAACTGGCATGAAACAGCTCCTGTTTAATCTGCCTGATTAAAAAGGGCACTTTCTCTCGCTGTACTCATTGGAGTGGAAATGAATTGTTCGCTGTCATGCACCAGGCTGTTCCCTTCACTCGATAAACCAAAGGATTAAGCAAATTTAGTCAAGGAGTCTTGAGGACTCTTCCCTTCTTCTGTTCCGTTCATGCCATGAGGTGAAACGCTGTACTGATTATGAGACCTCCTTTTAATTTTTTGATTATACAAATTAATTCGGCTGTCAGACTGGACTGAATTTATCCCAGTCAATTCTTCAGTAAATTATTTTCACGGTAAATATGTTCCTTTTTTGAAAGGAGGATGCAAATTCCTTCGTCTTAAAGAAAAACACAATAGAGAATGCGAGAAATTGTTTACTTCATGGGTGTCCCTTCTTTCAGGATGAAAATGAGAAGGGTGGGGCTGGAGATCCCTGGTTTGCGACTGTCTGACAAATGATCTAAATGTTAACAGCTGCGTGAAGTGGGAGGAAACTGGCAGGTTTATTTGGCAGCGCACTGTACCACTGGTGGTGGCTGCAAAGCTGGGATGGAGCATGGAGAGGTCAGGCCTGGAAAAGCTGTGGGGTTATCGTCAGGGCTATCCAGAAAATCTACAACACAGGGAACAAACAAACTTGGGTTTCAGATGTTGCTATTTATACACCAAGGCCATGCGCTGCAAAGCACTTGGGGAAGAAAAACCTTTCACACCACGTTCTGCAGCAGTATGCATCAGAGATGTTGTAATAAACCTGTCCCTAGTACCTGTGTAATTCTGGGATGCTCTCGGGACTCTGAAGTCCTCTGCAGCCCACTTGTCTCTGTGTTCTGACAGCTCTGCCCTGTACCATCCTCTCAGCTCCTGCACAGAGCCCTTGGAAACACAAACCGAAAGGCTGAAACTTCACAGCAGGTTTCAGCGAGACTCAAAACAGGGGAGAGGAACCTAAAAAAAAAAAAGTCTAAATAACTACCGTTAACATGAATGGGTAAATGCGTGGTGTTACGTCACAGCGATCCCTGCTTGCGCACATCACCTCTGAAATATGCAACGGGTGATTCGGCAGTGCTGAGAGAAAAAGAAAAAAAAAAAATTCCCTCCCCAAAGACCAAATGAAAAAAACAGAACAGTTTCAGCTGGTTTTTTGCTTGTTTGTTTGCTTTTCCCCACTAAAGATCCACAAAAGATCTCCCTGCTAGTAAATAAATAGGTGGTTTTTTTCCAGGAAACAGACATAAACTACATTTTCTGGAATGGAAAAGTTCCCCTTAATGTTTTCCTTTTCCCAAAAAAAGTAGCAAGTCATGACTTCCAATTCTAAAAATAACAGCAACTACAGGTCCAAGGAGGGCGGGCACTTGCGGAAGCAGCTAGAAGCCCACACAAAACAAGCATCATGTAATTTTAAGAGGTGAGTTGCCTGTTGCAGAGACGTGGGACACCCTAGCTAACATGCTAAGTATGAGTTAGAGAGACGTTAATGTCATTTTTGGCAGAATGCCTTTGCCTTGGTATGATTTGATAAATCACTTGCTCCCCTTAAAATAAAAGGCCTTATCTTAACTTTAAAGACTCGGTTTACTCCAATGTCTCAAATATACTTAGAATATCACCTTTCCTCTTCCAAGCAGCTTATCGGTATCGCAGACACTGACTCCTGGAGACAAGAAGTCTGTAATATTCAAGCTGACTCGTTTCTGAAGAGGACTAAAATTCCAGCTTCCTAGGAACCGCGGTGCCTTTGTTTCCTTGGAGATAGAGTGACCACTACACCACGGAGATGAGCTGCTGTGACCCCAAGCTAAACAGCTGCCACACTTTTCAGCAAAAAGGGGCTGGAGGCACAGAGACAGATGTAGTAAAGCAACCACATTCTCTTCCAGCCCCTCATGACATTTTTCATCCCTTTGCAAGAAAATTGGTCAAAAAATGCTCTGATGCTTTGCGTTTCATTCTGTATTATTTGCAGAATAATGTGATTGCACACACAAATCCTGGCCATCAGGGACTGTTTCATTAGATGTGTTTGGCTGCTGTTACCTAGTCTTCATGCCCTTGGGAAGCCATTTCAAATATGATCATGCTCCAGCTTGCAAGGCTTGAGGACCTTATCTCTTACACTTTCCCCACAAATGGCTTCTCCCCT
Organism: Psophia crepitans; assembly: GCA_013399095.1. Classification (NCBI taxonomy): domain Eukaryota; kingdom Metazoa; phylum Chordata; class Aves; order Gruiformes; family Psophiidae; genus Psophia; species Psophia crepitans. The sequence goes on along the minus strand of VWZZ01002240.1, from coordinate 359,061 downwards.
TGCCCTGAGAGTATGAATAGAAGTTATACTGTAACCAGTTCTCCTGTTGAGCGTTTGGAGGTACTAATTCTGCAATGCATCATCTGCTAGTGAGATTCCTTCTGAAAGCACCATTAACAGTTTTCTGTCCCTGTCCTTGTTTCTTCCCATCCTGCCAAATGCTCTCATGAACAATCCTTCTTCTATTTGTGTTTTTCAAAACCCTAAGGAAATAGGGAGCAGAACCCCAACAGTGTTGGGCCATGCATGAAGGTCACGCTTGGCATTCCCAGTTGGATGTTTCTAGGTACCTCTGGGAAGCTACAGGTCTTCCCCATTTCAGATGGAATTGCTACAGCTCTTGGATGTTCCTATTCCAAACAAGGCTAAAGAAGGAAATATTTATAGCACTTAAACCCCCAAAAGAGGCCATGCCTCGATGTAATCACAAGCCGAACTTTGCAACATTAGCAACAAATTGTGATATTGTATAATTTACAGTGCACTGGTGCCATCTTATTCCTTAGTTGCAGGAGGGATTTTTCCTAATAGGGTCCTCTCTGTGCAACTTTGAATCATAGAATCATAGAATCTTTAAGGTTGGAAAAGACCTCTAGGATCATCGAGTCCAACTATCAACCTGACATCACCATGTCCTGAAGTGCAACATCTATATGTTTTTTGAACACTTCCAGGGATGGTGGCTCCACCACCACCCCAGGCAGCCTGTTCCAATGCCTGACCACCCTTTCAGTGAAGAAATTTTTCCTAATATCTAATTTTAACCTCCTTTGGCACAACTTGAGGCCATTTCCTCTTGTCCTATTGCTTGGGTTTTTTTGGAGAAGAGGCCAATCCTCACCTGGCTGCAACCTCCTTTCAGGTAGTTGTAGAGGGTGATAAGGTCTCCCCTAAGCCTCCTCTTCTCCAGACTAAACAGCCCCGGTTCCCTCAGCCGCTCCTCATAAGACCTGTGCTCCAACCCCTTCACCAGTTTCGTTGCCCTTCTCTGGACACGCTCCAGGGCCTCGATGTCTTTCTTGTGGTGAGGGGCCCAAAACTGGACAGAGAACTAGAGGTGCGGCCTCACCAGAGCCGAGTACAGGGGGACAGTCACTGCCCTGGTCCTGCTGGCCACGCTATTGCTGGTACAAACCAGGATACTGTCAGCCAGGATAATAAAGCTGACTCCCTTCTTGGTAACAAGGGAGTGGGCTGTGGTCTGTGTTGCACTGAAACTCTTTTGCATTTTTTATCTGTTCTTAGGGCAAATTTGACTCTTAGACTTTCTGTAATTCCACTTAAATCAATTGGATTGCCTGATGAGCGATTCAGAGTTGAATTTAAACCTCTGAGACAGAAGTGATCCCTAACCAATTAACCTACAAACATTATTATGCGTTGACAATTGGCCAAGGTATAGTCTATATTGAAGATTCAAATCCATCAACAATTGTGAAGTTTTCTCTTTCTTGCTTAAAATGGTATTGTCAGGTACAAGCCTTCTCCCAAAATCAGTGCTGAAGCAAACCAGCACACCTCACTGAAAAGCAAACATTCGTCCCATGAAACATCCGATGGCGGAATGGCAGTTAATAAACAGAACCACTGAGGCTTTATTTTCCTTGCCATGGTTCATAATATTTGATAATGGCAAATCTGAGAGGGTTACTAGTCTGAAAATAACACTTGTCACTTAGCAGGAGGGGTTCTGCATTCACAGCATTGCAATGCCTTACAACATGAGGAGCGGCTGAGGGAACTGGGACTGTTTAGTCTGGAGAAGAGGAGGCTCAGGGAAGACCTTATTGCCCTCTACAACTACCTGAAAGGAAGTTGTGGTGAGCTGGGGGTCGGCCTCTTCTCACAGATAACTAGTGACAGGACAAGGGGGAAGAGCTGCAAGTTGCGCCAGGGGAGGTTCAGGTTGGAGATGAGGAGAAATTTCTTCTCTGAAAGGGTGGTCGGGCACTGGAACGGGTTGCCCAGGGAGGTGGTGGAGTCACGGCCCCTGGGGGTGTTTAAGGACAGGTTGGATGTGGTACTTAGGGACATGGTTTAGTGGGTAATAGGTGTGTGTGGGGGGCGATAGCTGGACTAGATGATCCTTGAGGTCTCTTCCAACCTTAATGATTCTATGATTCTATGATAACATAAGCTTGAACAGCTTTGGCCCCTACCAGTCCTAAAAACTTGTTATAAAGTTTGACAGCAGATCTGCCTTCTCTCTGCACATGCACAGTATTTAACAATGAGGCCGTGAAGAGAAATGTATCGTCTTCTCAGACTCCTCTGTTTAATGCTGACCACACCACCAGCAAGGCCACTGAAAACCAATGAGAAATCTCAACGATTTGAAGAAAGATCAGAGAGAGCGTCAGTCAAATGCACTGATGTTGCATGAAGCATTTTCACAGGCAAACCCTGATTCCCAAAAGAAGCCCCTTCTCACCCTTATGGACTGGAATAAATTTGTGTAGGTGTTTAAGAGGTAGAGGAGAGGTAAGGGAAACATCGCTTTCAAAACGCTAAAGTTAAACATTTCTTATGGCACATAGTATGAGGCAACAGGCAGTTCTGAGTGGCTGCTCTTTTGAAATTATGAGGAAAAAATAGTTGTAAAACACTAGGGTTTTATTATATTGATATTTCTTCTTTATATGAAGGCCCCACTTCTTTTAAATTACTGCGTACTTGGTCTTCAACAAGAAAACCACTTCTGAGTACTACTCACTTCACGCCTTTGAGCAATTCCCTTCAACACGAGCCCATTTCCAGCTTTCAGCATTCACATTCAGATCCATCATTCTTTTTTATTTTTTTCCAGTTTTGACTCTGCCATTCAAAACAGAATTATTATATTTTAATTGACTGAGATGAGGATACCGTTTGCAGCTGCTAAATAGTCTGTAAGTGCTCAGTATGTAAATTGAACACTAGTAACCTATGGTCTTGGTATACTTAATTTCTCAAGTTGTCTTTGTTATGAACAATGCAAAATGATTCCAAACTTCCTACCAGCAACTTTGTAAAAAATTCTATCATCTAGAAATTCAAAATTTTTAAACATTTGATAAATCTAATAAATTTGTATCCACTATTCTACTTAACTTATTTCTTTTCCTCATAAGTAATGATTTACTAAAAGTTCTTCCAGTTCTTAGCTGGGAGCTTTTATTTGTTCACTTGGCAAGTGAGCAAAAAAAACCCATTTGGATTTAAACCCTGATTTCAGGTGTAGCCTGTGTCATAACACACGTCAAATCAATCTAAAAATCTACTTGCCCCGCCCCCCCCCCGCAGGAGGAAAGTTATGGACAATAAAAATAGAGAAAACATGAATAGTTATTCCAATTTAATCATAATGCTACGGTTCAGAGCTTGTTCAGCTGTTCTTATCGAGACTTTACAATGGGAATGCTGGGTCAGAACAGACAAGAAAGGAATACCATTTTTGTTTTAAAATATCTCTTTTGAAACAGATTTGGCAAGGCCTGAAGCCTGACAGTTTTAGACCTCAGTTTCCACAACTGAACCCGGTCTGAATTTCGGTACTATCTGAAAACAATAGATTAAAATCGATTTCATAATGTCCTATCCTTGCACTGACAAACAATGAAATGTTTTTTATTATCATCGATCTACATTTATCTTATATGCCTAACCTTGAAGGGATCTACCTATATAATTGTTTAGATAGTTTATAATAATAAGTTTAGATTAGTTTATAATAACGCATCTTTATCCCAAGTTTTCTGATGCAACAGCCTTACTAATGCCAAATGTAGCCATTTTAAGTATTTATAGAAATTCCACTGTGAATTAACATGTTTTTTCCCCAGACTTGAAAAGAGGGAGCTGAGAAAACAAAAAGAAAACAAATAATAATAATCAGGGGAAGACTGTTAATACAGTTTTACAAGAGTATTAAATTCAAATAAAATATTTACAGAGGATAAGCAATGCTTTTGGTACACTACACAATTTACATTACAAGTAGGAGCAACTAATCTTCCACACATTCTGGTTCATAATAGCGAAGCCTGCACACACCAATGGAAGGGAACAGAGTTTTCATTATGAAACTATTTAAAAATAAATGTGTGAATATAAATGATCTATTTGTATCCAAGCTCCAGTAGATCTAAAATGAAAGCCAAAACGCAAGATGGTGTTGAACAATATTGCTTTCGAGAACTGATTTATGTTGGATTTTGGTACTAGAGTTATTCCCAGTTTAGGAGTCTTGTGCAACAACAACAACAATCTCAACCTAACAATGAAGATTTCTGCTTACTTAAATGGCTACTTACTTAATTTTCTTTTTAACAGTGTTGCTGATACCAATTAAACACAAGTGCACATTAACTGCTATATAGATGCTATTAGTTTTCCTTTTCCAGTTGGTAGCTCAAGACAAATAGCCAGGCTGCTGTTGTAAAGATTACTGTGTGAGTACGTGATTTTTCAGCTTGCTGACAATTTGGACCAAGTGAGAATAAAATTATTTCAGTTCGCGTAAACATATGGTAAACTGATATACTTATTTTACCAAACGCCAAATTTAAAAAGAAAGCACCTCACAAATACCAATACATTTTTGAATGAACACAATTTCTGTTTGACCTGAGAAATGGTGATTTTAAGCAATCCTCAATTTAGCGGGGAGGGGACGGGGCAGAGGAAGAAAAACTTTGGAAAAGTAGACATTCTAGAACAAAGGGAACCATTTAAAATACAAAAATAGAGATGTCCACTTCTATTCAGTTTTTCTTGTCTTGAATATATACCAATAAAATCACAGAACCATAGAATGCTTTGGGCTGGAAGGAATCTTTACAGATAATCTAGTCCACCCCCCACTTGCCATGGTCAAGGACATCTTTCACTGGATCATACAAAATCATAATCAAATTAACAGGAAATTCAAAGCATTTTTAAAAATCAACAAAGTCTTATTTTTCAGAGAAATGTCACCGTACAGTGTGTCTCCAGCTCTAGCTACAAGCACACGTGTACACTAAATGCACAGATTATACATATATATACATGTACATATACACATGTATTTTACATCTGTTTATACATATATATTTAACATGTATATTTATACTGTAAATTTCTGTTATTTTATAAATGTTACATAATCTATGTTTATGTTCCAGAAAAAGCTCATTTTTGGTTTGTCTTCTCTTGCTTGAATGAAGAGAGCCATCAGCCTGGCTTTCACTGCTGCTTTTACAACGCCAGGGTCCAGGACCCCAGTTAAGAGTGTTTCCTCTGTCAAGTTAATTCTACTCAATGGGATTATCCCAAGCAATTTCCCTTTTGAGTGTTTATGCAATAGGGCAGGGTAATTGTATTATTGATCATACTGTGTAAAGTTTTAATACTACTAAACTCTTTAGTTGACCAGACTGAAACTGCTGGAAGCTGCCCAGGGTCTCAGCAGGTTCACTGCTTGGCTGTTGTTTAAGCTTACAGTCATTTTGCTGAAAGACTGCTCTTGTGTGGCATTGACCCAGCTGTATGTGAAGATCTTCACAATCACAGTTGTAAGCCTCTAACGTTTGAGCTAACAACCACTTTCCAAATGTGGCCTTGGATCTAAAGACAGTGACATTTTTCTTATGTTATAGCAAGCCAGCTTTTCTTTCGCTTGGACCAGCTTATAGAACAGCCCCAAATGCTGTTTAATATCTTCATATGTGATCTGGATGATGGGATCAAGTGTACCCTGATTAATTTTTTGAATTATACCAAACTGAATGGGAAAGTAGATACTTTGGAAGGGACAGACCCCCTGCCGGAAGACCTGGATAGGCTGAAAAAGCAGGCTAACAAGAACCTTATGAAGTTCAACAAGGACAAGTGTAAGGTCTTGGCACCTGGGAAAATATAATCCAGGACTGTAGCACAGACTGGGATCCACCTGGCTGGAGAGCAGCTCTGTGGAAAGAGACCTGGAGGTCCTGGTGGACAACAAGCTCAACGTGGGTGAGCACTGCTGCATTGGCAAAGCAAGCCAGCAGGATGCTTGGTTGCATCAACAAGAGCATCACCAGCAGAGATAAAATCATTGTCCCACTACTCAGCACTTGTCAGGCCAGATCTGGAATACTGTGTTCGTTTTTGCTCCCCACTACTCGAAAAAGATGTGGACAGGCTGGAGACAGTCCAGAGAAGGGCCACCAGGATGATCAAAGGACTAGGAAGCCTTCTGTATCAGGAAAGGCTGAGATAATTGGGTTTGTTCAGCCTTGAGAAAAGAAGGCTTACGGGTGACCTTATCACCATATTCCACTACTTAAAGGATGGCTACAAAGAAGATGGAGACTCCCTTTTTACAAAGAGTCACATGGAAAAGATGAGAGGTAACAGGTGTTACTCCTGGGAAGATTCCAACTGGACACTAGAGGAAAGTTTTTCACAATGAGGACATTGGAATAATCTCCCTAGGGAAGCGGTGGATTCCCTGACACTGGAAACTTTTAAGATTTGGCTGGACAGTGTGCTGGGCCATCTTGTTTTGACAGTGCTTTTGCCTAGATGGAGCTTTTGTCAAGATGGTTGGACCAGATGATCCTTGACGTCCCTTCCAGCCTGGTATTCTATGATTCCTAGCCTTGATTTAAACTTACTTCCCTCAAATATCTGCAGAAGATGATCAAAATCACTACTTGCTTCCTTCAGCCAGTATTTTCTACTTATTTGTTTTGTAAATGCAGAAGCTTCTAGATCTTAAATAAACATTTCCAATTTGAACTCTTTATCAATGTGTCTAGTAAAAGTGGTCAGAAAGGGAATGTTATAGGCTCTCACTTCAATGCTTTCCCGTTCTACTCAATGGTAAAATAAGACTTTCTCTTTTTTTTTTCTTTTTTTTTGGTCTGAAATAGAATTTGTCATAGAAAAGGACATTTCCCTTAGCCAGAACTTCCTGTTCTTTCCCAAGTATGTATTATTCAAGTTTTGTGCACTAAACTCTACAAAGTTCTGTGAATAACAAAATCCTACTGGGAAGACCGTGCTCCAGAATGTCCCTAGCATCATCAAAGAAGAACATTTGCCAATCCGTCTGTAGTCAGGGGTACTTTCCCACACTACGAGTTGTCCTTGATGAGGATAGAGCTACAATGAACACACTATTGAAAGAGGTTTTTTTTCTTTTTTTCCCAATGTATGCATGTATGTCTAACATTCACTGCCAATTAAAATAATAAACAAACAGCATAAACTGTATGGATTAGAAAAGGGTATAATTGCCCTTTTTAGTCATATAAATGAGTGGTTGTCTTGCTACAGGGAAGAGATAAACTAGACTGGAATTCATTTTCACCTCCCATGGTGAAATCTTTCATTGTTGTTTTTCTGTGCTACAGTGGTGGAATACAAAGCCTAAGTCGCACCAAAGCAATAACGCCGCATTGATGCGTTCCCAGAATTGAAGCCATAGGCAAGCGACACTACTCACTGCCGGGCCCCAATTCAAGTCTCCTTACAGCCCTCTGGGCATTTCCAGACTAAATAGCTTTGAAAAGGGGAACAGCACATTAGCTGCTCCTCTGAGACAATCTGAGTGGAGTTACTGCATAAAAACCCCGGTTTAAATTATGTTAATAGAGCTGCAAGCTGCAAAGAAATTATTTATCAGAACTAGTCCAAGACCCTAGAGTTTACATATTTTTTACATCAGACTTCCATTCCCTTGCTGCAGTCCTGGATCTCTCTAACAAACCTTTATGTGCCACCAGCAAAGGAGAATCTCTGGTTTATAGCATCTGTGCTTTGACCAGCTGTGGTCTTTAATGCTATTCATGCCAGAGCTTCTCTGTGTCTGTTCCCTAGAGTACATCAAACCACTCTTTGTGCCTCAGAGTGCATCAAAGCCCTCAGTGTAATCCCAGCATGGCCGTGGCATTGTGTAAATGGTGTGTGGCAGATGGCACAGGCCAGAGCTGTCCTCACTGCTGAGAAGTGCAAGGTAAAGTGCTTCGGTGGAATTTCTGTAGTTGCCTAAATGTGTATCGTGTAAGTTGGGAAGATAAGCCTTAAATATTTAGGAAATGGCAATTGGGCAAGCCCAGACTTCTCCTGGTGAGTGTATATGTATCAACAGCCTCCATGGATCACATAAACAAATGGACAAAACCAAGAATATAGTGGAGACTGGGAAAAGATACGTATAAATTATCCAAAGTGACCCCAGAAAGGTTAATTGGTTTTATTCTGGGACAACTATGTGCCAGTCTCCCTGATTATGAGAATGTTCACCAGAGGATGCTTCTGCTGACAACAACCTGTGTGTTAAGGAAAGAAAATTAGATTGTCTTCAGCCCCAATTTCATCCTCTCTGATTTCACTGTGCGCTCATTTGCTTGAAGGAGGCAGGATTGCTCAACAGAATGCCGTCTGAGATGACTGAATGCATTGCTACGATCGGAAGATGTTAGCGTTCTAAATTTCAAGAGAGACTCCGCTGCAAGGCAGGACCTGATTCCTGTGTCACTAACCCAGCTCAAATAAGCGGGAAGCCAATGAAGTCAGTAGGCTATCAAGAACAATGGGGTTACACCCACATTAAATGTGTGTGAAAAGGGGGAAATCTCGGTGGGAAAAGGTAGTGGCTCAGCATATCTGTATGTACATTTAAACTCACTATTTGTGAAAATACCAAGTGTGAGAAAAATCAAAGGTAATCTCGGATTATAAATGGGTCCATTTCGTTTTGACATTAAAAGGTGGGTGTCACTTCGTGGCTTTTAGGTCTCTAATAATTTCATTCTGCTTTTCCATAATTCATAGCCTTTCACAGGTTATTGAGTTGTTCAAGACTACCCACCCTTTCTTTTTCATCTTTTTATTTCAGTTCTAAAATTTGTGTGTGTGTACATGCTTAGGAAGAAATGTAAAAGAACTACTTAGCATTTGAAGGAGTGCTGCAAACAGTTATTTCAAGTCTTTTGTTCTAAAATAAAATAAAAAGCCAAGGGAGGAGATTTTTCAAATTTGTTTCAGGAGAGTTTTTATCGCTCAGGTTTAAGAGAAAGATTTTTCCCCTGGCATGAGCCATCATCAATCTATGGTGCTGCTCTAATTTACACCATCTGAGGATTGGAAGTGACATAAAGTGAGCAACTAAAAAGAAAGCGACCACACGTGACTAACATCTGTCACATCACTTAATATACTGTTGCTCAAGGAACGAGGTGACAAGAATTGGTGTACTGCCAAAAAACAGAGCAGGAGAAAAGCTTCAACTTCATAACTTAGCGCAAGTTTTCGTTACTTCTACAATTACTTTAAAAGTGCAGCGAATAGAAATACAGAAGTGCAGTCAGTTAATACTAGAAGAAAATGGTTGGACAGTTTTAGCATATCTTTAAAGATTAACTCCCGCATATAAATTTGCTGAAAGGCTTCTGCAATTTTATGCAGACCGAGAATCTCTTGTAGGATCTTTCTCATGGATAGCTTGTGGCATCTTCTATTGATTCACAGGGTAAAGACACTCTGCAAAATCAAATGCTGTACACAAAGAGAGCATGAGGACAGTGTATACGTGCAATGGCATGCAGAACAGGAGTCACACAAGCAAAACTCACTTTATTTTCAGAAAAAGTGTCTTGGGGAAGCTGTGGGCAGAAGGCAGTTTCAGGGTCTATATGTCAATACAGATCTTTGCTCAGGAGACCTTGTGCATTGCTTTGGAAACAAAATCCTAATCATGGACACTATATCAAAAGGATTATAAGAGTATAAATAAATATTCTAGAAGAAAGCCCGTAATGCTGAGTTTTTTTTCTCAGAAGTGAATACACTGGTCAGTTAAGGCATTCCTCTCCTAATTTCAATATCTGTGGTACCATGCTTGGTCTTTGTACTTTGTGAACAGGATATTACTTCTTATAAATACAAAACTACATGGTAAGGTTTCTCATAAAACAATGTATGAAGATGTACAGTATGTCTCCTTAAAGTTGTGATAGAAACAAGAACACTGAAGCAGGAATTATGTAATTAAGACTGCTGGTACTTGTACTAATGAAAGAACCTGGGGGATGAGGAGAGAAGGCAAAATACTCATCATGCCAGCACAGTAGCAGAAACCCCCCTCACAGGAACAGCGAACAACTAAGAGGCAGCAGCATGTCTCCACCTCCCTTGGAAATAAGGAGAAGAGATCAGTGATGGAGGGAAGAGATCCATTGATCAGGATTGACCCATTGATCCATTGATTAAGTTGACTGAGCAGCAGTCAACTTAAGCTAAGAAACCATTTTCAAAAAGGAGAGCTGGAGAGTTCAGTCTATTGTAGGAGAAAGACAGATGAATAGCTGACATATTAAAGCAGCGAATATCATATCTAGATGATGATTGCAAATTAGTAATTCAATAATTATTAAAAGACAACTAATAAAACATAACCTTAATAATGTTAACAGAACTTAGTATTTTATTTGTACGTGTACATATGTATGTATTCATTTTTCTAATGCCTTGTATTGTAAATTTATGTTTTGAAGTACACATATTCTTTTAGCCTTCAGTCTTGTCCAGCATGGAAAATGCCCCTGACTGACCTGACACACAATTCTGTATTTACTGGTGTAGTGAGTCTTAAAAATAATTTAAGTTGTTATCTTGGTAAGTGTCCAGCTGCTTAGTCTATGCAACAAAGGTGAGCCATGTGTGCCACCACGGAAGGGTTGAGTAGACAGGTTAGAGGTCTGGTACCGTGGAAAGTGGAGAGGAGGGGTCATCTGGGAATCAGTGAAAACTGGGAAAATTTCTGCACCATGGGCAGGGAATGAGGATCGTGCTTGAATCTAAGTTACAGGGCAAGAGTTTATAGCAAGAGGATGAATTCTTTTATCGGGGTATTTCTTGCAAGTTATTATCTTTTTTTTAATCTGTCTTTTCTGTTTGTTTGTTCATGGGGTTTTTCTTGTTGTTGTTGTTGTTCTTGTTTTGTTTGGGTTTGTTTTGTTCTCTTTTTTTTAATTCTTTTTTCCTGGAGCAGGAAGGGAAAAGGGAGAGGCGAAGACAATGCTCAGCACAGGGTGAATACCCAAGCCTTGCAAGTTTTCAACCTTAAAGAGATGATGCCGGGTTTTCTGCATTTTAAATTCTACATCGGCAGAGGGAGAACAAAGCATCTGTGTGTGCGTGCTATTTACTTCTAGAAGAACACTCAGTATTTTATTTTTTTTGGTAGTGCTGCAACACCAACCCATCAATAAACCATAATGAAAATAAGAACATGTATAAATGTTCCTGCGGGATAACTTCTTGTTTGATTGATAGAAAGTATCCTTCTTTTATACACCATCTTGCAGTGGTGTATAAACATGCATCCTACGAAAAATAGTGTAAAAAAACCCTAGTTAACGTTGCTGTGACAACTGCCAGAAGGTATGTAATATACAATTTTTCCCCAAATCATTTTGTTTTGGAGTAAAACCTAAAATCTACCTGCCTATAGTTGAGTGAATCCAGGGAACAAAATCTCATCTTTCATAAAATGTTCCAAAAATGTTTAAAGTATTCTGAGGTCTTGACTGCAAACCTCCAGATCGCTTTGGGATGGGTGACACTCATATTTGATTGTTCATATGCTTGCTCTGGAAAAAGAGCCATATAACCATGGCTTTTACTGCTCCAAAGTTAGTGACATCCTGTTCACGCCCATAGTATCTAGGCTCAGAGGTAGTTATTACCAGTTTTTCAGAGGAGTAGGCAAAGTCAGGTCCCTTCTGCATTTGAACGATCTAGATACAGTTGGAGAATCTTTTGGGTTTTCAAACAACGCTGCCCATTGCTCTCCACCTCCCAGAAAACAAGCCTCTCAAAATATCTTAAGATAAAAATATCATATCTAGATGACTAGTTGCATTGGAAAATATTGGTCTTAGTGCAGATGAGTGTCAAAACTTTCTTAATTGCTACTGTCTTGGTTTATTTGCTTACGTACCTCAGAGGTCCATGAATAACATATTGTTTTGATAGTCTAGAGTGGTTAAGTACAGAAAGAGAAAATGAAAGCAGCAGACTGATGTGACAGCACATCAACTATAAGCAGAGTTGTCTGGGTCACACCAGATGTTCCGTTAGGCCACTGATTCATGTGATCAGTAGTGGACATTTGGTAAAGTAGAAGAGGTGGCCACAGTTAGGGGATCATGCCCTCCCAGCAATATCCTTCCACCTTTGGGGAATCTGTAACCTTCTTCATGTCTTGAGCTGTTGGTTGTGGCTTTGTCATCTAGAATCACTCGTACTTTGCTTATCATTTCTATGAGAACAGTACAGCATTTGAATGGATAGAATTGTAAAATAGTTTACATGGAAAAGGCCTCTGGAAGTAATCTGATTTAAGTAGCTGATGTCTTTAGCAATTTTCGTTCACAAGAATTAAAAAATAAACAAATGAAACCCCTCCACAATAATTTGGCTCCAGTGAATTTCTGCTGTACTTCATGGTTTTAAAACTTTTCAGAACTTTTTTCCCTGTGCATGGGCTACATTTATAGAGTCTCAAATGTACAGTATACTCTAAAGCCAAATCAGAGCTAACGGGATGGGCAGAGCTGAAAGCAGAGAGTAAGTTGAAAGTAAATCTATAGAGAAAGAGAAATAAGCCAATATGTAAAAATCAATTATTTTAGTCTGGCACACATATAGTGGGGCATCATTCATCAGTCCTGTTACAGTATCGGTTATTTCAGTTATTTCCAGACCTTCAGAGGCATGCTGGGTCTCCAACAAGGTGCTACAGTGTGCTGTGTCCTGTATCCCCGGTCTACCGCGCTGTATTCATGGCTTCACAGATCGCAGGCTTACCCAAAATAAAGGCAAAACACAGGCATGTATTACATGTAGCAATTTCCCTCGACACACGCCACAATTGTGCAGCACCATTTTTACATGCTTCTTCTATAGCATAGCATGGGTGCCCTTCTCCAGGCTGTTCTGACCAGACTGTTCAACAGATGGCAAGGAAAAGTCATGTATGTCCTCAGCAGCTAACCCATATGCGGCTTGAAAAGAAAATGCAGAAAGCTGCAGTAACATGACCGAATCCATTACTGGCTTTTAATCCTGATAGCGATGCAGAAATGAGCCACAAGCACAGCTGCGTGTGCCTTCGGGAGAACACTTTGCCCAGCTCTGGTTCAGAAACGGATCATTAGAAGTAAATCAATACAACCTGCCGCTCTTCTTCGCTCTGTCCTCTTTCAGAAAACTAATCAGCAGCACACACTGGATATTGAGAGCTATATTCTGGCTGAACCAATTCACATCAGACTGTGAGGAAACCAGCAGCAGCAAAAAAAAAAAAAAAAGGAGGTTTTATTCTTTCTAAAGAAAAGTGAGGGTAAAAAGTTATTTGCAAAGAAAATTATCATGCTGTTTCCAGGCGATGAAAACCACGAAGTGACAACCTGCATCAATAATTTCTGTGCAGGAAGAAAGAGCCAGGGCTAGATTCTCTTTTGCCAGTTCAAAGTATTAGAAGTGTGCATGCAACACTGAATGTTTTTATGTTTGCGTAGTGCTAGCAATATGTTGTGCCCACACCACCATTTGTGATGCACAGCAAATGAGTGCTGTGGTAAATAACTTTTAAACGTGTTGGGGTTTTGCCTCCTTGGTTTCATGAGTTAAAAAGAAAAAAAAAAGGTATGAAGATATTAGATGGCTTGTGTAAAGCCATGCAAAATATCTATGCGACTGTGTTGTGCTGAATTACGGAGCCCTGAATGCCAAGCCCCTGCCTTAACCATAGCACTAACCTTATCTTTCTGATCCTGCAGAGGCATCCATTGCTCTGAGCTAGACATTTTTGCCCTCTAGGAGAAAGATGCCTTAGCAGAAAATTTACTGAACTTTCAAAGTTACACATTGAATAAGCTCTGAAGTTCTCAAGAGCCCCACCAGCTCTGCTGGAAGAGCTAGCCAGGAAACAGAATTTCACTTCTGTGAAAAATGTCACGGTTGAGGGAAAAATAATTAAAAAAAACAAGAATAAAATTGCTTGGCAAATATATATAGAACTGAAATTCAATGATATGTCTTGATGTTCCTGAGAACAAGCTTCTGTACCCTGAAATACATTCCTGGCAGCCCTACCCAGGTGAGTGCATTTCCACTCTGGGTTCCTGGAGGGTCTCTCCCTCAGCTCATTGGCAATCTGCTTGCTGATCTTCTGCAGACACACACCAGTATCTGGAGGCATTTTGACTAAGACAGAAAGTTTCTTGGAAGGCAGATTGGTGGGTGAGCTGGCAGGAGACCAGGCAGGTTTGCTGTCAGCCTCGCTCCTCTTGGAATCGACATGCTCCCAGGGAACGTTTCACTTTGACAAATCGGCATTTTTCCAATGGAAAACATTCTGTCAGAACATCTCTGCCCACTTTTACTGCGTCTTCATCCTTGTCATCCTCTGCCCCGATGAGAAAATTTGGCTGTTGAGATCAGCACAGATCGGCTGCCCTTCTCTCCAGGCAAGATACTGAACTTGTTCACTCCCCATCCCTTCCCCTTGGGCAATGCACTACAATGTGACATAGGAAAATTTTTCTTGTGCTCCTTTCTGTTACTTTCCTTTTACACTACCCTGCTAGAATATTGGCTACAGAAAAAGCACACAAGTTGTTTTGTTGGTTTTGGTTTGGTTTTTTTTTTTTCCCTTTATCAGTGTTTATGAGCTTTTGTGTAAGAAAACAGAGGTTGGGGGTGATACTTGTTTACAGTCTCTAGTATAACACGCTACGGCTTGGACGTAATAAAATGCAAGTGCATTATTTTTAAATACTGCAGCAGATTTAATTACTGCTACTTGCAAAAATAAATGCCACTTGTTGCCACAATTACCGGGTACAATAGCAGACATCAAGCACTCTGCTGCTTGCACAGTTTTAATGAGAAGCAGTGACTTCATTCAGGTTCCCTTTTTTCCTCCGAAATGCAATTAACAAATGGTGATTAGTTGAGCCAATTCCAAATTGTATTCAAATGAACGCAATTTGGCTAGTTTGTAGGTCCAATAGGTGACACTTTCTGAAGTCCCTGAAAGAATTAATTGCATGTTCCCACCCAAACATGTTCTAGGGAGGGGAAAGATAAAAGTTCTCATTAATACAAAGGCTTTGTTTTTGACAGTGCAAATCATTCTATAAAAGCATATCATTCGGACCAGCCTACAGGACTGCCTGAGACATTTGTATCTGCACCAGAATTTTCTCTTCTTTGGAGAAAGTGTTCTCCCTTAACATGCAAAATGTTTCTCTTCGTCATAACCGCACATCTGAAACTCTCCAGCTGCTGACATTTTAACAAACTTCACATAAATAAAGATGGTTTTTAATCGTGATTTCTAATTTATGTCCAAATCCTGAAAGGAAACATTCAGATGTGTTCTAATAACTTCTAGCCACTGATAAGTCAGTGATGTGTTTATACGGATGCGATTTTCTTATCTTCTTTGCAAAGCACTTGGTCAGAGATCTCAGCTTCACAGTAAACACAGAACATCACCGCAGTTTCATTTTCAAACAAGTTCAGACCCAGAACCTGTGGCAGCATAACGACAGTTCTGATGGCAGGATTAATGGTTTCAGCTCCTACCCAGAGTAAGCAGAAAGCTTTCTATTTGTGACTGTAGTATTTCCATATTATTTATTATTTCTCAGGTATCCCAAGAGTTAAAAAGCTGAAAAAGAAACTGCAAAGTACAAGTAACCAAGAACGCAAGGATTTCAAAATGCTAACATCAGTAACTCCTCCAAATCTCCCACGGGCTGCTTCCACACCCAACAGGGTCGATAAAATCCCCATTGTATTTTATGCAAGAATAAGACTGTTTTCTTTGGAGTCCTGGCCAAATTCTAATTACCTTCAGCCTACCTAGAATTCTCCCTGAAGTATTGATGGGATGTAGTTTTCTTCACCTTCTGTCTTAAATTGCTGTAAAGTGCTCTATTAAACAGCTGCCCAAACCTGGCTGAGCGTTACTGGGGAGCGAGATAATAATGACTTTCTGCACAGCACGGAGACACGTGCAGTAGGTGTGCTACGCAGGTGTTAAAAACAGTCATCAGAGGATGTTATTGACTGTGTGGACCGACCACCAGCTGTCTCCAAAGAGATACAATAAGAGTTAATTATAAATGCAAGGTTTTATTTGTGATTAAGGACATTTTATTGCTTTGCATTGAAATTTATCCCAGGATTCGCTTGTGACTCTGCTTGCATGATAACTAAGTCAATACAGGTTTGCTGAAGTTAAAAATGGGGTTGTTAGTCCATGTTTCTCCCCTTCATAGAGCTGCAGGAGTAACTGACCTGCATTCAGTTCCCAGGGAGGATGAAAACTCATTGCACATAGATGAAAAGTGCGACATAAACCCATTATTTTTTTGGTGGTACTCTCGTTGGATTGTTCCTATCTTGTAATTAAGGTTACAGCTAGAACTCCAATAACCAAACTAAGTTTTAGAGTACTGTTTTTCCTCCACACATCCAGTCATCTCTTACTTTCTTGCACTCCCACTCTCAGTCACGCCTCAGGTTTTGCAATTTACACAGATGTATGGGATAAAGGCCCATCAAACGTTCAGAGATTCATCTTTTGTCTTTCTAGTCCTCATCACTCATTAATGACACTCGCAGATATGGCTTTGACTGTTTTCATTTTTTTCTCCTCCACTCCCCCTATTTCATGTTGCACAAAGAGCTGTGAAACAAAGACTCATCAAAGTCATCATTACACTACATTTATCTGCGCAGAACTGCCTTTCTCATCTATTAGCCTTTTTTAACGTTCCAAGTCCTTCTGTGGCTGGATTCCCTCTCATTATGTTGGCTTCCTTGTCACCCTTTGCTGACTATTTCTGCAGTTGCTCTCCTCCTTCTTTCTTCCTTCTCAATTTTTTCTGGGCCAAATACCACTATGCATAATCTTCCATTTGCTTGAATTCAAACAAAATAGCATTTTCTATTATTGTTAGCAAAATTAAAATTTTAAATGAGTTATTGTTTTCCCTGGTTTTCATCTGCACAACTTAGTCTCTTTTTTTTCCACTTTCAAAGGGTGAAAAATATCTGCTGGTCAACTATTTACATATGTTTTTAATAAAGTGTAAATACGAAACAACCAGATAATGTGATTTCTTTGCATCAGATCAACTGCATAAATCCCTGTACAGATTTTTTTTTTTAATAGACCATTTTTTTTACAGATGAAGAGCAGTAAGTTAACTGTAAAAAAAGAAAAAGAAAATCTATGTACATTGGTACTGTTACCCACAGTTCTCTCATGGCCCACCAAAAAGAGCATGTCCCAAAATCATTCCTCTGCCTCATGACCCAACAGCTACTCCATGAGATGGTGACTTACTGGCTTTTGACAAGCTGCCTTTCAGACCTTCTCTGTCTACAGGTGTCCTGAGAACTGGGGGGCTTTCCCTGGCTCCACGTTCTTTCCTCCCTGCTATTGAATATTTATACACATGGATAAAATCCCCCCTGAGCTTTCTTTTCTTCAGACTGATCACTCACAACCCTCAGCCTCTCTTCACATGTCAGATGCTCCAGTCATCTTCATGGCCGTTCACTGGACATGCTCTGATATGTCCGTGTCTCCCTTGTACTGGGGAGCTCAGCACTGGGCTCAGCACCCTAGATGTGTCTCATGAAGTCTGAGCAGAGAAGAATCACTTCCCTCAACAATTAGGTAATGCTCTGCCTAATGCAACCCGGGAGGGTGGTGAACGCCTTTGCCATGAGTGCACATTCCTCACTCATAGTCAGCTTGGTGTCCTCCTGGACCCCCAGGTCCCTCTCTGACAAGATGCTTTCCAACTGGTTGGTCCAGAGGTTGTCCTGGTACCTGGACATATTCATCCCCAGAGAGAGGAATTGGCAATTCCCTCTGATGAACTTCATAAGGTGCTAGAGAGCCATCAGAAATGTATTGGCAATGTTAGACTCAGCCTTTGTTGCAAAATGTATTGGAGTAAATTCTGCTTCCATGAAAACAAAAAAAAAAAACAAAAAACAAAGAAACAAAAATGCCCAACAACAGCAGCAGAATCTGTAGCTTTAAAGTCAACATACAGAGTTAAAGGAGTGTAACAGGGCTGTGACTGGTAACTTCTGGTCTAACATAGCGTATGTGCCATATTGTAGTCTCCATAAACAAGGGAGATACCTTTCTGGAAGCTTTGCTAAAAAGGTTTGTGAACATCAAGAAATTTTTCTGAAGTACCTACTGGTGCAGTGATGTCACCATGTAAGGCTGAGATGTACCTCTTGAGACAGAGCCACCACCATAAAGATGCAAACTGCCTCTGACTTGGAGCAGGGTTATAGGCAAAATGCCCTTGTCCTGAAATCTGTTATCAGCCTCCAAAAGATCCTTTCACAGTGCTGGTTTAATGCAAGGCTCTGAGCCTCACCAGTGATTTTCATCGGAAGCCAAACGCACAGGTCAGTTACTGTCACATGCTGACGCCTCCTTGTAAAAAAGCGAAGGTTACAGCCCAAGGCTGCTGGAATCACAGTTTGAGTGGGAAGAAAATAATATAGGTATTTTCCGTTACTGACCCGTTCACTTTTGCTGTACCTCTTTGTAATCTACAGGCAGTCAAAAAGCGCAGGATTAATAGCATCTGCATAATTAGTGGAAGTCCCATGGGTTTTCCCTTTACCTGTATGGATGGCAGGAATCCCAGGCCACTACCAGGATGGGTGCAGCCTGCTAGGCTTCCCTTGCTGCAGCCCTGGGGAAGCTACAGCACCCTTTCACCTGCACGGGCTCCGGCACGGTACAGTTTGAGATGTTTTTTCCTAGCATTATATGAATACAGAGAGTGTCCCTAAAAGTAAGATGCTTTGTATGTATATCCAAATTCCTCTTTAATAGTTAAATATATATTTGTAAGCTAACCATTTACTATTGCTAACATTCAGACTTAAAAAACCATGAATGTTTCTAAAATGTTTCTAAATTTTTCTGGCTACTCTATTTTTTCTGCATTGCTTAATAAAGCTTAATAGGTCTTCTCAAATTAAACTAAATTAATATGCCAGCTGTACCCAGTTTTGAGCACACAAAGTCCCCGACGGTTTATAATAGATTAATACATATGGTTATGGTATATCTTAACATGAAACTCTCATTTGCGTGTTGGATGCCAGAATCTATTAGTTTTGCTTCATAGTTCTTACATTAAGTTTATCTCAAGACATCACTCTCCCTGCCGATAAGTACAATTAGCCACATATTAATTTACCATAAGTGGATTTTCATATTCTGGTTTGTAACTAATGGACACACGTTTACTGAAGAACTGTTCTAATTTCTAATATTTTCTTGTTGCCCCACTAAACTTGAAATCCCTCTCCCCTGTGGGTTTCCATTATCCAGCTGTGATTTGCATTGATTATTCTTTTCAGTTTAGGACCTCTAAGAGTTAATACAAGCACCACTGCTTTTAAATGGACATTGATTCAGTTGTGACATGGACTCCAGGATCTACTCCAAGTAAGTATGTACATAAGTGTTTCCAGAATCAGCATCTCAGCAGCAACCTCTCTTTTTCATTTGTCATCCACTAAAAAAGAAGCATGGAAATCACAGATACTCTCAAGTGTTTATTGAGCTTTAAGTTCTAGCGGAGTCCAAACATGAAGGCATCATGACTACTTACAGTGCAACTGTCTTCCAAGATTAAGAAGAAAAAGTCCTCTGTGTTGTTATTTCAGTTCTGGGTTCCATTTCAGATATGAATGTCTAGGGCAGTTTGAAATCTTGTAAAATATCCATTTGGCTTTCAACTTCTGGTCTAGAAAGGTACAGGCTCCCATGGATCCTGTGTCACATCTGGCTGACGTGCATGGATGTCTCTTACATTCTACGGCAATTCAGATGACACTAACGACTCATGTATGGACAACTGAGAGAAGCTGTCAGTGGCAGAAAAGGAAATTAAGGGTAAAATTCAGCCTGAGACAAATAACTTTATTTAGGTGTTCTCAAATGACTGAAGTGTCCAAGTTCTCCCTACAATCAAAGGACAGCTATTCAACAGAGAGATTCATTTGTCTAAAAGTAGGTCACTAATGTTATTTTAGAAATAGTGGGCTGTCCTTCCTGACCTCTGCCTGCTACTCTAGATGATCATTCAGTGTAACATCTACCAGCCATCTACATTCTCTTTTTTTCTTTCTTTCTTTATATTTTTTTTTCTTGGTAGGGGTTGGAAGCGACCTCTGGAAATCATCTAGTCCAGCCCCCCTGATACAGCAGGTTGCACAGAGTTGCGTCCTGATGGGGTCTGAATCTCTCCAGAGAAGGAGACTCCACAAACTCTCTGGGCAGTCTGTTCCAGTGCTCTGTCACCCTAAGAGGGAAGAAGTTTTTTCTCATAACAAGATGGAACTCCCTGTGCTCCACTTTGTGCCCATTGTCCTGTCGCTGGATACCACTGAGAAGAGTCTTGCCCCATCCTCTTGAAATCCACCCTTTAGATATTTACAAGTATTGACGAGATTCCCCTTTCAGTCTTCTTCTCTCCAGGCTGGGCAGACCCAGCTCTCTCAGCCTTTCCTCAGACGAGAGATGTTCCAGCTCCCTCATCATTACCCTCATAGCCCTCTGCTGGACTCTCTCCAGTAGTTCCCCATCTTTCTTCAAATGGGGAACCGAGAACTGGACACAATAGTCCAGATGTGGCCTCACCAGGGCAGAGTAGGGGGGGAGGAGAACCTCCCTTGACCTGCTGGCCATGCTCTTCTTGATACGTCCCAGGATACCATTGGCCTCCTTGGCCACGAGGGCACACTGCTGGGCATGGAGAGCTTGTCATTGACCAGGACTCCCAGATCCTTCTCCACAGTGCTGCTTCCCTGCAGATGAACCCCTAATCTGTACTGCTTAATTGCACCTAAATAAGCAGCTATCCAGCTTAGATAACTGAGGGAATCTAAAATGACTGTTATGTTCATGCATCTGAATCCCAGCCCCTGACTCTGTTCAACTCTACTCTCCTTTGGCTATGACATACTTGGTCTGGCTGGGGTGGCGTTACCTTTCCTCACAGCAACCCTCACACTGCTGTGCTATGTATTTCTAGCTAGAATGGTGCTGATAACACAACACAGCCATGGTTTGGCAACTGCTGAGCAATGGTCATTCAGCATCAAGGCTGTCTCTCCAAAGCCTCCACCCTCAACACCCAATGGGATGGGGATGGGCAAGAGGTTGGGAGAGAACATAGGTGGGGCAGCTGACCCAAACTGACCAAAGGGATATTCCATATTGTATGACACCGTGCTCAGCAATAAAAGCTAAGAGAAAGGAGGAGCGCATTCGTTATTTGGCCATTTTCTTTCCAATGCAGCCACTACACATACTGAGGCCCGGCTTCCCGGAAAAAGGCTGGCCACCACCTGCTGTTGGGAAGTAGAGAATAAATCTTTTTTTCTCTTCTTTGCTTTCATCTGTGGCCTTTGCTTTTCTTTATTAAACTGCCTTTACCTCGACCCATGAGTTTTTAATCTTATTTTCTCCCCTTGGCCCACTGAGGAAGACTGATAGATCAGTTTGCTGGGCACCTGGAGGCCAGCCAAGACCCACCCACCACACCTGAGTGCATACTGATGTGTAAAAATCTAAATGCAAGCATCCCCTCCTAGGGGTCCAAATACTTTAAAAGATTTAGCTGAAAGCTGTATGTGCTAAAAGTATATGTGTTAAAGCTCTATAAATACATATATGTATACACACACATACACACCTATAGCATCAATAGACAAATAAAGTTTTAAAGTGACCAGAAGCGTACATGCCTAGAAATGTCCATTTTGAAAGAACAGTGCTAAGAGAAATACTCCCTATACACCATAAATATTTCCGTTATAGGTAGTATTTGGGCTTTCGTGCAGAATATTGTCAGAATACTGTCGCCTTTCCTAAATCAATTTCTAAATAGAATACTATACAGTGAGAGGATTTTTGTGAAACCTTAACTTTTACCACTTTCAAATATGTCTCACTTCCTTTACAGACAGAGGTTAGGATATTCCTGTATCTATCAACCATCTTTGAAAGTTTTATGACAGCTATAAAAGATAGGGGCAGTTAAACAAATTAAATTCAATTAGTCTATTTTTGTGAGTATTAGCTTTCAGTGACAGTGAATTTGCCACTAGATCATTATTGGGGAAAGTATCCACAATATAGTTACAAAGCTGCTACTCATTTTTATGGGAATGAAAAAAACCCAACTAAGTCAAAACTTAACCATATGGATTTGCCCAATACGTAACAGTGATTAGGGTGTATTAGACTCTTCATGAGAAGTAATGCCTAATTCATTAACCAATTAGACAGCTTAATACTTGTTCCCAATATTGCATCATATCTCTAATGATTTATTAATTTACAGCATCGAGATCAGCTTTCTCCTCTACAGAGAGCTCAAGGTAAATCTTCTGGAAGAATAGTCATGTCTGCAGCATACCCTGGAGATTTCAAGACGAGCTATGTCTCTTTTGGGAGCCAGCAAACCACAAGGTATTAAATGTGCCATTCCACAGCTGAATGGATGCAAACATTGTAGCAAATATTTTGCCTATTCAACATTTCCATATGGTGGGATATATATGAAGAAACTGGGGTTTATTCTACCCATCTGTAAAGATGGAAACTGGACTTTAAGGAATGGGACCAACACTGAAACTTTGTTACTGGCCTGATCATAGAATCATAGAATCACAGTATCATAAAATCATAGAATCATTAAAGTTGGAAGAGACCTCAAGTATTATCTAGTCATGAACAACTTAACAAATTTGGAAATGATCCAAGAATATATTGTGTTTCTCTTTGGAGACATTCCAGCAGAGAGCTACCAAGATGATGAGAGGGCTGGAGCATCTCTCGTCAGAGGAAATGCTGAGAGTGCTGGGTTTGTCCAGCCTGGAGAAAAGACTGAAAGGGGATCTCATCAATGCCTGTAAATATCTAAAGGGCGGATGTCAAGAGGATGAGGCCAGACTCTTCTCAGTGGTGCCAAGGGACAGGACAAGGGGCAATGGGCACAAACTGGAGCACAGGGAGTTCCATCTCGTTATAAGAAAAAACTTCTTTACTGAGAGGATATTGGAGCACTAGAACAGGCTGCCCAGAGAGGTTGTGGAGTCTCCTCCTCTGGAGAGATTCAGTTCCCAGCAGGGCACACCCCTGTGCAACCTGTTGTAGGTGATCCTGCTGTAGAATGGGGGTTGGACTAGATGATCTCCAGAGATCCCTTCCAATCTGTGAATCTGTGATTCTGTGAGAGTGCTTCTTGATACAGTGACTAATTAGGTATTTACTTGAGAGAGTCATCAGGTAAAATAGCATAGGAAGAAGCCATTGGGACCAAGACTCTTCCTTTCTGAAAGAATGACTTCCAAATAAGACTCCAAGTTCCCTCACTTCTCCTGACCTCATGAGCCTTGCTTTCCACTCTGGTTGTGGCCAGATTTGTAATGGTTATAGAGAATGCTATCACCACTTGCAGCTTTCGGATGGGCACTCTACAGGCAAATAAGAATGTTCTCAGACTGAGAAGTATATTTGGTCATAACACTTTAGTTCCTTCCAACAAGTGAGAGGGGCTGAATCGTAGAATCATAGAATGGTTTGGGTTGGATAGGACCTCAAAGATCATTTAGTTCCAATCCCTCTGCCATCAGCAGGGACACCCTACACTAGACCAGGTTGCCCAAAGTCTCACAGTGATGCCTTTGCTGAGCTTTAGAATTCTTGAAGAATTTTTCCTTAGATTAGTGTCATGTTGCCTTCACAGAGTTAGACTAATCAACACACCTCAAGGCTCTGACCATCTCGACAGTTAATCTGGCCAAGCACCACCCTAATTCTGTTCAGCTCTGCTGAGCAAGCTGTGCTTTTCCTATTCAAAATAATTGTTGAGAAGTATTGGCCACAAGCCAAGAAAAAAAAGAACAACCTGGAGTTTACCGTGAAAACTGATAACTGTGGCTTTGCTTGCATCAGTGCCCAAGAGTATTCAGATACTTCATGGTCTTTTGGTCTTGTTTTCTGCCACCCCTCTGTTTGGCAATCTTTGGTAATCAGTGTGTCAGGTGAGGGCAGCTGGGAGATGTCATGACCTCAGGGACACTGGCCAAGAATGAATTACAGAGGATGGAAGGATGGGAAGGTGCAACACATTTTGGCAGGCTCACTTACACAAGTGAAAGCTAGAACTTTTGGTGGAAACTGATCAGGTTTTTCTCAGGCTTACAAAGAAAGAAGTAGTTATACTTGGGTAGTTGCTACATTGTGAGATTTACTGCTGTTACTCTAACCCCAACAACCACCAAAAAGGACCATTCACCTTTTGTATCAGTCTCCTCTAAGTGCTCAGTGTGGAGGTAATATGTCCCTTTAAAACTACCTAGAGTGAGCTGGACATCCCATTCATGTTATTTTTCCCTTAACCATTGTTTTCCCACAAATATTTGGGTTCTTTAGCAATCCCATTAATAACAAATCTTCTGGGGTCCGGGTGGTTGAAGTGTTGAGTTCTTCAAGCAGTTATTGTCATTCTAGAAGTCAGGAGATCTATATGCTGTTGGCTATGTTGCAAAATAGCTACTGAGTAATGAAGCCATCCAGCAGACACTTCTCTGAGGTAGATACCTGGTAAGTCAGGAGGTATAGTTTGAGAGAGTGAGGAGATTTTCAGCAAGACAGTGATATTTTATGAATCATACAGATACCACTACAAAATTTGGAGGATGACAGGGGATATTTTAAGGGACTCCTTTTCTGGAGCATCTGTCAGCAGATGACTGCATCAGTTCTTTCTGTTCTGGAACATCTGTTCATTTTGTGGAGTTTAATATCTATGTGAATAGATCTTTTAAAAATCAAAATAGAAATTGAGTCGCATGCCTTCTAGATTTCACATGTTTTGACATGACAAAAGTGAATAAAGAACAGTGTCTGTTTGTTATAGCCATACAAATGTTGTTATACAGAAATTGTAAACAGGAAAAAGATAGAATTGTAGGTATCCAGCACGACAATGGAATCTAGTAAACATTTAGCCGATGTTCTTTGCCATTAGAATCCAATTAAGAATCCCATGTGCCAGTACAGTTTGGGGACTGACCTGCTGGAGAGCAGTGTAGGGGAAAGGGATCTGGGGGTCCTGGTGGATGGGGGAATGACCATAAGCCAGCAATGTGCCCTGGTGGCCAGGAAGGCCAATGGCATCCTGGGGTACATTAGAAGGGCTGTGGTCAGTAGGTCGAGGGAGGTGCTCCTCCCCCTCTATTCTGCATTGGTGAGGCCGCATCTGGAGTATTGCGTCCAGTTCTGGGCCCCTCAGCTTAAGAAGGACAGGGAACTGCTAGAGAGTCCAGCACAGAGCCACAAAGATGATCAAGGGAGTGGAACATCTCCTTTATGAGGAAAGGCTGAAGGAGCTGGGTCTCTTTAGCTTGGAGAAGAGGAGGCTGAGGGATGACCTCATCAATGTTTATAAATATGTTAAGGGTGAGTGTCGGGAAGCTGGAGCCAGGCTCTTCTCGGCCTCACTAAGCGATAGGACAAGGGGCAACGGGTGCAAATTGGAGCATAGGAGGTTCTGGGTTAACATAAGGAAAAACTTTTTCACTGTGAGGGTGACAGAGCACTGGAATAGGCTGCCCAGAGAGGTTGTGGAGTCTCTTTCTCTGGAGACATTCAAAACTGGACTGGACACGTTCCTGAGTGATGTGCTCTGGGTGGCCCTGCCTTGGCAGAAGGGGTTGGACTATATGAACTTTCGGGGTCCCTTCCAACCCTTGTGATTCTGTGATTCTGTGATTAGCATGATTCAATGGTTGCATAGTACTGCATATAAAAATAAATTTCTGTCTCTATTAGAAGGGAAAAGTGAAAGGCTTTCCAAAAAATACTGATGGCCTGTGACAGAACAGTTTAATTGGCCTTGTTCCAGCACTTTGTGCAGTTTGAGTTTTACCCTAAACCACTACATTTCATCTGAATAGTCATGACTCTTTCAACACCAGAAACGTGATTTCCACCATTTCTCTGGGGAACGAAACCACTTCACATGCCATGTGACTAAATACCACAGTTTGAATTTTAACCAACCAGCATTTGCAAGGAAATGAAATGAAATCTAAAGACCAGGACTTTTTCAAAGCAGTTATCTGCAAAATAATAAGGCTTACTAGGAACTGCAGTGTGCTCTGGGAAAACCTGCAAATAGTAGAGAAAATCACTGAATGGAATATTCATTACTTGCCTAGCTTCAGTCACTACCTCTCAAATGTTTCTGCTACACAAGGGAAACATTGCTTAGTGTCCAATAATATTAGACAAACCCCAGTAACACAACAAACCTTCTGTTTTAGGTACGCTTCATGAATAGGCACAGGATTTAGATTCGTGTGTGAGACACCCGTCAGAGTTACGGTTTCCAGCTTTCTATCTTGTGTGACAAAGACAACCATGATTAATGCAGTATCTTCTAAAATCTGACTGCTCAAAAGAGATGGAAAAAACTAAATAATTTCTTGGCCCAATGGGATTTTTATTAGTTCCCATCCTACCTCTCTTTATTTTCTCATCAAGCTGAGCATTTTAATATCAGTTTTCCAAAATACTGATATTAGAGAGCTGCGCCAGAATTCAACTCCTCTAATGAACTCACCTTCCAACTTCTTTTTTTCTTTTTTCTGTTTTTTTTTTTTAACTCATGAGCCATTTGTATCCATTGTTGTCATTCCAGTGCTGTCCTTTAGTTTAGCTTACACTTTTCTTCCTGTCCTTAACTTCCCTGCTGTGCAGGGCCAAGCACAGTCAAACCCAAAGGCTTCAAATTAGCAAAGCATTCAAATCTGCATTTAATTTTAATGTGTATGTAAGAGATTTGTCTATGTTAAAATTTAAGTACGTATGGCTTCATATAGATAAACTGAAATCTATTTTTTTAGGGCAAAATATTTATCTGACAGTCGTGCCTTTTCAAATATCCATTTAATCCACTTTCCAAACTGGTATCAATACTCACACAGTTACGAGGAGAAATAAGTTACAAATTTGAGATTTTATTTTATGGATATTTTTATAATTTTATGCATTTGGGTTAAATTTTCCTAACAGGTTATGTGACTAAAGGATCGTCTCCATGAACACAAAGGAACACAGAGGAATGGTGATGGGCACAGGGGAGTTCCCATAACCCCATCAGAGATGTGAGCCACTGACCCTCCTGGGACTGTCCCAGAGGAGCTGCAGCCCCATGGGCTGGGCGTGACACCAGCACCTTAGAGTCTGGTGGGGTCTGGTGGGCCTGTGGGAATTGTGGGATGAAGGAGAACAAGATTTGGGAATTGCACAAGGCTTATTCACTGACAAGTGCTCCAGCCACACTGCACAAGTCACAGAAAGCAAAGGCAGGGACTGGGGAAATGAAGAACCACCCACCATAGGAGAAGATCAGGTTCTAGAATACTTAAGGAACCTGAAGGTACACAACTCCATGGGACTTGACGAGCTGCATCCATAATCCTGAGGGAACTGGCAGAGGAAGTGGCCAAACCATTGTCAATCATATTTGAGAAATCGTGGCAGTCTGGTGAAGTTCCTACCAACTGGAAAAGGGGAAACATAACTCCCCTTTTTCAAGAAGAGAAAGAAGAAAGATGCAGGGAACTATGGGCCGGTCAGTCTCACCTCTGTGCTGGGCAAGATCATGGAGCAGATGCTCCTGCAAACTATGCTCAAGCACGTGGACAGTAAGGAGGTGATTGACAACGGTCAACATGGCTTCACTAAGGGTAAATTGTGCCTGACAAATTTGGTGGCCTTCTACGATGGAGTCACAGCATCAGTGAACAAGGGAAGAGCAACCGACACCATTTCCCTGGATTTGTGCAAAGCTACTGACACTGTCCCGCATGATATCGTTGTCTCTAAACTGGAGAGACATGGATTTGACGGATGGACCACTTGCTGGATGAGGAATTGGCTGGATGGCCGTACTCAGAGAGTTGTGGTCAACGGCTCAATGTCCAAGTGGACACTGGTGAAGAGTGGCATTTCCCAGGGATCGGTACTGGGACTGGCATTGTTTAACATCTTTGTTGGCACCATGGACAGTGGGATCTTGGGTGCGCTCTCAGCAAGTTTGCTGACGACACCAAGCTGTGTGGTGCGATCAACACACTGGAGGGAAAGGATGTTGTCCAGAGGGATCTGGACAGGCTTGAGAGGTGGGCCCATGCAAACTGCATGAAGTTCAACAAGACTGAGTGCAAGGTCCTGCACATGGGTTGGCACAATCCCAAGCACAATTCCAGGCTGGGCAGAGAATGGATTGAGAGCAGCCCTGAGGAGAAGGACTTGAGGGTGCTCAAAGTGAGCTGGCAGTGTCTGCTGGCAGCCCAGAAAGCCAACTCTATCCTGGGCTGCATCAAAAACAGCAGATCATGGTCAGCAGGTTGAGGGAGGTGATTTTCCCTTTCTGCTCTTGTGAGACCTNGGCTCTGGGGAGACCAAATTGTGGCCTTCCAATACCTAGAGGGGACCTACAGGAAAGCTGGAGAGGGGCTGTTTCTTAGGGAGGGTAGAGACAGGACAAGGGATAATGGGTTTAAACTAAAAGAGGGGGGATTTAGTTTGTACATTAGGAAGAAATTCTTTACTGTGACGGTGCTGAGGACCTGGAACAGGTTGCCCAGAGAAGCTGTGGCTGCCCCTGGATCCCTGGCAGTGTCCAAGGCCAGGTTGGATGGGGCTTTGGGCACCCTGGTCTAGTGGAGGGTGTCCCTGCCCATGGTGGGTGGGTTGGAACCAGACGGTCTTTAAGGTACCTTCCAACCCAAACCACTCTATGATTCTGTGATTATTACAGGTTGTCTAAGAGAGAAACCGAACGTGGAGAGAGGAAGCTATCAAGGTAAAGAAATGTGGGAAAACAGAGATAAGGGGGCAAAAAGGGCCAGTAGTCACTGGCTATGTCCTACACTTGATGGACACAGATTGTCCTGTCTTCTCATTTAACTCTGTTTCTTTGGAAAGGGGTTTTGTATTCCTACTGTGTATATTTGTTTAGTCTGTGAGTGCCAGCAAATGGGGTGAGACCAGGGGTCATAGGAGCCCATGTGTCTCTGGTGGCAGCAACTGGAGTGACCAAAGGACATGTATATCATGTGGGTGTGTATGTCAGTGGGTGATCGCTAGCAAACTTCAAGCCAGAGTATGTGACAAGTAGGGTTCACACTTGTTGAGTGCCGATGCAACTGTAAGACTTAATTGGACATAGAAGGGACCCAAGAGATTGTGAGCTGGTTGCTGGAGGGACCAGGGGGTCTCAGCTGGGGGGCCCCAGCTATAAGTCTGAACCAGCTGTTAGAGAGACGCACTGGACATGTGTATATGTGAGTGAAGTGGTCTCTACCAGCAGCTGGAGTGTGGCTGTGGCCTCAGGGTCTCCTGCATCCAGGTGGCAGCAAGTGGGGAGACTGGGATCCAGGGGCAGGTACTGGGCAGGGTGAGGGTCTTATCCTAGCTGCTGGGGGGAGCCATGATGTACTTATGTGTGTGTGTATATATATATATTTGTGTGTGTATATATATATATTTATTTCCCACTAGCAGATCTTCAGCCTGATGAGCCAGAGGATGAGGCTATTTGTGCTGATTATGTTTGTGTGAGTGCTGTTTTCTTTATGTGTTGATAGGTGCGACCAGGCACACGCGTGTGCATAAATGCATTAAGTATATGTGTATCTCTGTGCGTACACCTGTACGGAACACGTGTGCAGCCTCACTCCTGGCTGGACCTGGAAACAGAGCTGACGCAGCCTCACTTCTGTCAGGCTACGGCATGAGGGAATTCATAAAATCTTCCACAGGTCTTTTATTTACTTTTGACAGACGCACAAAATGAGAAAAATAACAGATGCATTTCTCTAATCTAGGTTGGAGAAAAAAACACACGAGATCTTCAAGGCCTAAGGAAGGCATTAGGGAAAGGGAAATTAGCTTTTGTTTGAAATATTTGTTTTGACACTATTTTTAACAATAAGTTTGTTAAATTTGCCCAGCACTGCATCCAAAAGCCAAACCAACCCAACATTTTCCTCAAAGGAGACTGAGCACAATAGATCTGTATGCGTATGAGCAGAGGCTAAAATAAATTTGCACAGGGTTATACACCCATCTATCTGATGGGTGCTGGGAAAAGCAGTAGCGAGTGTTCTTGCAGTGCATGACCCTGAATATGTGCGGCGCTGGACGTAGGGATAATTATAGGCTCTGCAGGCCCTTGAGCAACTCTGCACCTACAGGCACCAATTCATTCCTGACCCACCTGAGCTTTTAAAGGTTTGGCTTGGCAAGAACAGCAGCATTTGTACCATCTGCAGCACTTTATTAAAATGAGGAGGTACTACAGAGGTCGTTAAGCACACACAAGGTTTCTATATATTAAACACGCACGCAATGTGTGCAAGGAGGCTAGATCACTATTCCAGTTCTGCGGTGTCAAAAGTTGTCATGTATCAAGTTGGAGATAATATGGGAAAAGCATTAGTAATGGTGCCATCTTGTGTTTGAAATCCAAAAATGTTGAGTAACTTTTAGTTGTGATAATCAGTTTGTAACCAGTTTTATGAAGCCAGAGTGCATAAGAGACTTCAGCCTAAATTTAAGTTCATAGTCGGAGATGAAATCAGATTTTGAGCCTTGATTCTGCAAATCAGTTTGTGGTTAAACATACCGGATTGTGATTTAAATGGATGCTAAGGATGATTAATCTAAAAGAAATAGAATAGTGCTAGCAGTGATTTTCGCAGTGTCCCAATTAAGAAGTCTTTGCACATTGCCTTTTTTGTGCAGTTTAAACTGTGCATAGCATTCCAAATCTAAACTCCATAGAAATTTTACTGCAAGGGATTGCTATAAAATTTTCAAAAGAAAACCAAGTCAATGCAAAATCTTAGGAACACCAAGAAGGGCCTGCAAATGGTACAGATGTTTCCCACCTATTTCCTCATACCTGGAGTGACATAGAAGACAAGAAAAATAGAACATTTTGCAAATGGGAGGCGGGGTGGGGGTGGGGGGAATCAAAACCAAAAGAAACCCTCAAAACAAAAAAACAAACCCAAAACTAGCAGCAGGGCTATCTGGCTGCAAACATACAGGATGTCACAAACAGTGGTTTTAGTGAAGGTGATTTCTTTTGACGATAGGCTGGCTAGATGTAAACTGTGCAAAGAACTAAGAAAACAATCTGCACCCAGAGCAGGTTTCCCACGAGAGGCTTTGGATGCCCCATCCCTGGCAGTGTTCAAGGTCAGGTTGGGTGGGGCTTTGGGTAACCTGGCTAGTGGAGGATGTCCCTGCCCATGGCAGGGGGTTGAAACTGGATGATCCTTGTGGTCCGTTCCAGTCCAAACCATTCTATGATTCTATAAGCTCCACCATATATTCAAAAACCCCAAAGATATTTCAGTGCACACACACATCTCCAAAAATACTGAGAGATCTCAGGGCCCATCCTTGGAAGTGCCCAGGGCCAGGTTGGATGGGGCTTTGGGCAACCTGGTCTAGTGGAGGGTGTCCCTGCTCATGGCAGGGGAGTTGGAACTAGATGGGCTTTGAGGTCCCTTCCAACCCAAACCAGTCTGTGATTCTATGATTCTATATAGCCAAAGTAAAAGCACACTTTTTTTTGGGTTTTACATTTTCAGCATTTTTTATCTAACAGCAAACAGTACTGGAATGTGAAATATTTTGCGTTTGAACATTTATTTCATGTTTTTTACTTATCTTGGGCATGCAAATATCAACTTCAGAAACACAAAGCATATGTACAACTTGACCCTAAATATGAAAACTTGATGACAATGGAAACAGCTCAAGGTCTGTTTCACCAGGATGTCTATTATTCAGTGCAATATTTCAGTTTTATCAGGGAATTAAGTTCACTGTGTGACAGATAAGGTTGCACGAACTACTGAAAATAACCCAAAAAAATCAACCAAAACCCAATACCCAAATCAGCTTTCCTTAAGTCCTTAAAATAAATAGTTACTTGCTAAAATTTATAATGACAAAAATTTGTTGCATTCAGTTTACTGATGGATTCAGGGAAAGAAAGAACAGCTTATATAGCTTATTTTTTTATGTTAGCAGTTGATGTTTGAATTGCAAATCTCTGGATGCAAAATGTTTTACAGTAACTTCTGAGCTGCAGCGTATCCTAAAGGAGGCTTTCC
Source organism: Psophia crepitans (assembly GCA_013399095.1). NCBI lineage: Eukaryota > Metazoa > Chordata > Aves > Gruiformes > Psophiidae > Psophia > Psophia crepitans. The sequence goes on along the minus strand of VWZZ01002240.1, from coordinate 326,760 downwards.
GTGTGGCAATAAGGAGAGTATGTTATCCTTGATCTGACCGTACACTCCTGTTGGACACCGTTCAATAGTACTTGGCTGGGCAGTACTGTCATTTTACGTGGAGCAAAATGTGACCACTTGCAAACCACAGGCTTTAATTTAGCTCTTTCCTAATGTTGCTAGATATGCTTGGTGTATCCTTGCCATCAACTTTTTATTTAAATATGCATTATAAACCCCAATCCATATTTCTATTAATATTAATAAGAATGTGATCGCAACAACTATGGAATAATCTACACAAGCTGGTTTCAGTGACAGCAGCCTTGATCAACAGCTTCTCCATCACGCTCAAAAATGCTTCTGGGCATTTTTTCCACAATGCTCTCAGGGCATGCAGAAAAACTGTCTTGCAAGTGATTAACCTGATATTTTTCCTTTCTTAAAAGCTGTCATAACATCTACAGATTACTTCATCATGGCAGTGGGTAGAAAACTAATGGGTTTCACTCCAGCATTTACTGCAAATGTTAATCCTTATTCCCTAATCCCTTCACTCCCCCTCCCCTCCCAGTTTGTGCCAGCACCCACCAGCGCCAAACTCCACAAATTCCTTTGGTCTCTTGATATGCCCATAGAGGGACTGACTTTGTACTGTCTTCTTCTCTACGATGTTGTTCATACTCTTGATTAAAAGTGCAAATCAAGAAGGAACAGTTTGATAGAGAGTTTAATTTTGAGGTTTGTTGTGGGGTTTTTTCCCTTTTTTTTCTTTTTTCCTGGATTTCTTGATCTTTTTAATTATTATTATTGTTTTTTATTTTGAGGGGTTGTTGTTTTCTTTTAAGGGCCCCTCAAGCTGTACTACAGATCTGAACTTTCAACAGGTTTCACGGATAGTGCTTCTGGATTCTTGGTCTAGTCGCAGCTCTAGTCTTTGACAGTTACCTTTTTTATGTATCTTGCTCTTCAATTTATTTAGATAAGTTCACCCACATTGATACCTAGTAGAATATATTCAGAGGATGTACTTATATTTATAACCAATTTCCAGACCAGGCACACAAAACAAAGCAGTCATATTTTTTATGAAACTAAGTTATGTTCTGATTTTGGAGCTGTGATTCACGTTTTATCAGGCTATAAATGAAAAATACATTTGGAGGTAGATTTGATTTTATGAGTTATGGTTTAAAACATTGGTTATTATGAATATTTTGTACAACACTATTTGCGTGGGGAAATTGAGTCTCGTATTACTACCAATAAATCATAAGTAAGACCTTAAAGATCTCTGAAGAAAAAAAAGAGTAAAAAAAACCCCAGTGAGCCACAATATGCCAAGAAGCAGAAAGATCACTTCAGTGTCATGGCGTTTTGGAATTTGTTAAATAACTGCTAACATTTGTGAAATATTTAGTGGAGAATCTGTCTACTGATCTGAAAATCAAATAAAAATGCTATAGACAGTACAACAAAGTATTTAAAACAATCTGGCACAGGAGAAAAAAAATAATCCCAAAGAAAATATCCCAAATCCCAACCTACTAAAATTATCCCAAAACCAGCAACACCAACGAAACTCCTCTGTTCTTTAGAATAAAAGGACTATTGCAGTAGCTGGAGGGGATGGATGACAATTATGAAGTGAGAAATGCAGGCTGGTCTCTGTTACTTACTGTGACCTGGAGGAAGCCGCCTAGATTCAGAGACTCAAAAGGTACGTAAGCAATGTACTGCTTCAGGACCTATATGATTTCGGTAGGTAGGACATTTTTAGAAATGACAGGTACTTGGGAGCCTGTAGCCCTTCAGTAGCTCCACAGCATCTCTAGGACACAGCAGAGGTTATATAAACACATTCAATACTCAGGTGTTGCTTCCTGAAACACACCTCAACACAGACGTAAATGTTTTTTATAAAGATAACAAAGAATCACCTAGAAGATTTGGGGTTTTTATGCTGTCTTGCAAAATTCAACCAGGAAGAAAGAATTTAAAAATCAATATTTGAATGTGGATATGCGTGTGAAAAGATATTTTCACAACATCTGCAACAAGTGGGCCTCAAAATATTCCCCAGGAGGAATGGCGCACATCTACATGCTTGTGATGCAGCCCAAGAAGCAAGAAAGTTTCGGAGACATCATGCACTAACCTCTCTCTATACTTCACTGCAGCTCCAAAAGTCCACATATTCTATACTCATGCTGGAGCTCCAAATGAACTTAATTCAGTGGCTTTACAATTGATAGACACTACAATACCAGCTCTTTTGATTAGCATTAGTCATCATTTCCTAAAAACAAACAAACAAATAAAAAAATTCAGCAAACAGGGTGACATCAGCTGAGTAAATGCAGGTAGGACATCACTCCTCGTGATCAGGCAAACTCAAAACTGTGAATTTTACAGTAGCAGAAGAAATAACATGATTATTCTGTATCTAACAAAAGTCAGTTAGAGAGAGAAAACAACCCACCAGTTCAGGAAGAGGAAATTTCCATCAGAGAAACACTGCATTTACTAGGCATATGGTGGAAAGACTGAAGAGGAGAAAATGGAGGTATGTATAGGAGCAGTAATGTGTCTTGGTTCACAAAGTCTTCTGCATTTGAAGAATAAATTCTGGCAACACTCTTTGCCACTAAACTATTGGAGGATGCTAGCTCTTGACGTGCTCAGATGTGTTAAAGTAACAGACTGCTGACTCATGGCTACATCGCATCGAAAGGATCTAAATACTTTATGAAGCATAAAATGAGCAATAAACTGTGTGGCATTTCAACACTTGCTTACTATTCCAGCAATTACAAACTAAAGCACAGCAAGTCTTTAAAAGGGGAGAGAGAGGGAGAGAAATCAGAAACACCCTAAACCCCAGTACCATTTTTACAGAGTATCCTGACTCAGTCTGTAGAGGAGCAAACACTAGTGGGTCATGTTAAGAGGTTCAAGTTGGCAGAAGAACCTCACTTGGGAACAACAGCCCAAAACAAAGGAAAACTGATTGACTAGTTTGGGGCAGGTTTTAAGTTAGAGTGTAATTCCCCTGAGTCTTAGGGCAATATTTGACAGAGATGCCACAGGCCACTCTAGTGGTGATCTGATGCAATGTACACAGCAGGACCCTTTGGACAACAAATCTGTGCCGTAAGCCATAAAGCTTCATGTTGTTTTCTTCCATCTCCATCACTATGATGGCTGAGATGGGACTGCAAGCAGTGATCGATATAATAAATTTGGTCCAAGCAGCTCTTCAGAAATGAGGGGCTTTTTTAATCTTAGTCTACTCGAGAAACATACTGAAGCATGATTTTGGACCTGGTTTTCCCTTCTGTTGGATCCTTTTGTTTCAGTAAATGAATAAATAAAATGGCTCTGTATATGACATTGTTAATACAGTTCCAAATCCTTTTTTTTTATCACTGTGTACTTTAGCCAGGTATTCCAATAATCTCTGAAGCTCTGTCGCAAACTAGGATCCCATCATCCACCCAAGTCTCATTTTAACAGCTCTGTTGCAATAAGCCACAAAATTCTTTAGTCAAGACCATACTGAATGATTCCAGATGGTACCACCTGCCTAAATCTGCGTCTGGTAAGAACTTTCTCCTAACTATGCTTTTGACATAGTCTGCATATATAAATACATTATAAATAAAAATAAAATAAATTAAAATCAAATAAACAAGCAAAACCGCCTGGGCTTAGACACATAGACTTATTTAGTTTGGAAAACAGCACTGCCTAGTGCAACCTTGAGATGAAAGAAGGGCCAAAGTCAAAACTGGATCTAACTCCAAAGTTAGATCACAGTTTTTGACTCCCCTAAAATGGAGACCTTTTTTTTCCTTACATTTTATTGGATTCTCCCTTACTGTAATATATATGCTGCTTCCAGTTCTTTCCTTGTTCACCTCTAAACAGAGTCTGTCTCATAGTCTCTACATGTTCCCAGTAAGAAGCTGCAGACAGGAAGACGATTCCTCTTCTACTTCCATTCTCCAGTTTGAACCACTCAGTTCTCAACATCTCCTCCCACATTAGCCTCACCCTCCCACATCCAGCTTGGTGGCCCTTTGATTGATCAAATATATCAATGTCTGTCTTGCACTTTAGAGTCCAAAAGTGAGGAAAATCCTGGAGACGAAGTCTGAGAAGGGCTAAGTGGAAGGAACTGTGAGCATAAAAAGAATGGCTACTCATCCAAAACCTTAAAAAGGGACCTTAAAGAATGAAGTTTGAAGTTTTAGTTCTTCTCTAGTTGTAGAAAGCCACAATTTACTTCCTTACAGGAATCACAGAATTACATTTCTGAGCAGCAACACAAAATTATAAATAAGTAAACAAATGGATATTTTTACAAATCAGTATTTATTTCCACACTGTGGTCACGGGACAGCTAGGGAAGGAAGACGAATGTATAAGAAGAGCCACTGTAAATACACCAGGAGCTCAGGTCCTGACTCCCACTACTACGGTTGGCAATAACAGACCTTTCCTAGTTCTGCTTACCTGCATAGCAGAGCTAATCTGGGTGCAGAAATCCACCTGCAGCCAACATTTCTGTTGACATCAGAAGATTGGTTCGGCTCTAGGTGAGTAAGGTGTCTCTCAGACTTCCTCCTCACTTGGCTTGTTGGAGAGGCAATATGACAATCTAGTCCATCCTTTAGAATATTTTCAGATTTCTGACTTGTGTTTGCTTTGACGTTGTGTACAGACATGCGGTGTGTACAGCCAGTGATGGGGATACGAACTATATCTTTTTTTTTCCTTCATAATTTGGTTTTCAATACAACCAAAACTGCTTCAGACTAGTTAGGTCTGTAGCAGGTTAAAAGACTGCACTCTACTGTTCAAAAATGATACCGCACAACGTTTCTAAAATCAATCTATTCTTGAATGCTTCCTTTCTTTATGCAACTAAATTTGCATATCCTGCAGCTGAAAAAGGCATAATTAGTAATTTGTCATTAATTTAAGCAGGAGCAGCTATAAAAATCTTAGGTATTTACATAGTTCTCATAAATTAGAGTCACAAACTGTAATTTGTTAAATTGAAATTCTGCTAAAAGCTTGAATTTACATAGATGTTCAGATGTTAAAGTGTTGACACGCATTTTAAAATCAACACTGCTGGCACATTCATAATTCATGGCAATGAGCTGGAAGGTTTATTTGGGAAGTTACTTGGACAGTAAAATCTCATGGCCACTAAGAAACTGCAGTTGTAACCACTCTCAAACAATGAAAACAGGCATCTTTTTTATTAAGAGTTGAAGATGCTTCTATGGAAGACCTGCACGCATGATCATTGCCAAAAATAGAGCTACACTGACAGTATAGTGGAATATCTTGCATTAAACCCATGGTCCTACTTCATATTCACTATTTGCACTAAGAAAGATCAGGAAATGGGCTGCAGGAACCTGTCAGGACAAGTCAATCCTTGGTACCTGATGAAAGTTCGCAGATGAAGACACCAAACTAGGTGTTCATTTCAAGAATGGAATATGAAAAATGTAAGAAGTCAAAATTATCTCATTTTAAGATCTGTGTCACTGTGTCTGAATTCAAAATGGAAAGGTCAAGTTAAGGTCTGGGAAAGCTCTTTTCTATAATGTTGCAACTGTCAGTGGTACTAACGCAAATAGTGAGATGGTTAATGGACTGAAAGAGAAACCTCAATGCCAGGTCACCCATTAGCTGACACAAGTCAGCAGAGATCTACAGAGGCAGAGCTAGCTGTATGTCCTCCAAGAGCCTGTCATCTATTGTAGTAAAAAAAAATAATTAAATTTTGCTTTTTAGCACTGCAGAAGCTATGTTTTAGTATTTTAAAATGCTAATATCAAGAATCTCCTGGGTATATCAGTGACTTGATTTTTGTTTTCAAAGAACAGCCTGTGTAACCAGACATGACTAACTTATGACTAAGTGGCTATGCACACACACATTTATATAGCTATAGAGAAGTAACATACTACACAATTTCCTTCTAAAAGGTCAACATGGTTGTGCAAAAGCAGAAATGGATGAAACAGTTTTGAAGCATGCCTGTTGTAAAGTTATGCCAACTGCATCAAAAGATGGAAAAGTAAAACGCCCAGTCAGTGCTTAAGGATGGTGTCAGGTGAGATGTCTTTCCTGACCATCTTCAGAATCTCTAGGAAAACTTTTTTTCTGGCATTGTGATTTAGCCACACAGAACTAGTGAGGTGGTCATAGGTGGGCTCAAACTCCTCTGAAGACATCAGGTTCCTTTCTCTCTCTGTCTCACGTGCAGAGAATCCAGTCTTTTACCATCCAGGTGCCTAAAGTCTGGTGAGATGGATAAACACCACTGTATTTCCAAGGGAAAAAAAGGAAGTATGAACTCCTGCTCTAGTTTCCAAATGTTTCTTTTATTTTTTTCACTCCTCTTTCATTGTGTTTCTTATTGAAAACCTGCATATGCACATCTCCATATATTCTAGCCTTTTACCCACAGACATGATCTGCAGATTTATATCTATCTTTCATTTTATTGGATTGCCCAACCCAAGCTTGATGACATTGTGCTAACATCGCACCCATATCCATGCTTATATCCAGAGGCAATCTTCCCATAGGACCACTTTCTCTCTCTTGGGTTCCCTTTCTGTCCAACTGCCCTGCCAGAGCTTTTGCAAGCCCCTACTAACTGCACAGCAATCTATCCCGTGTTAAATCAGATCCTTAGATGCAATATGAGTTGGTGCCTGCCTCTACCCCTAAAAGCACTGAAACAGCTGTTTGCCTACTAAAAAAGTAGTAAAAACTAAAAAGTTTGCCTACTAAAATAGTGTGACCAGCAGGAGCAGGGAGGTGATTGTCCCCCTGTACTCAGCCCTGGTGAGGCCGCACCTCGAGTACTGTGTCCAGTTTTGGGCCCCTCACCACAAGAAAGATATCGAAGCCCTGGAGCATGTCCAGAGAAGGGCAACAAAACTGGTGAAGGGGCTGGAGCACAGGTCTTATGAGGAGCGGCTGAAGGAACTGGGCTTGTTTAGTCTGGAGAAGAGGAGGCTCAGGGCAGACCTTATTGCCCTCTACAACTACCTGAAAGGAAGTTGTGGTGAGCTGGGGGTTGGCCTCTTCTCGCAGATAACTAGTGACAGGACAAGGGGGAACGGCTGCAAGTTGCGCCAGGGGAGGTTCAGGTTGGAGATGAGGAGAAATTTCTTCTCTGAAAGGGTGGTCGGGCATTGGAACGGGTTGCCCAGGGAGGTGGTGGAGTCACCGTCCCTGCGGGTGTTTAAGGAAAGGTTAGACGCAGTACTGAAGGACATGGTTTAGTGGGTAATAGGTGGGGAAGAGACAGTTGGACTGGATGATCCTTGAGGTCTCTTCCAACCTTAATGGTTCTGTGATTCTATGATTCTAAAGTCCCATCAACATTGACTTGAATCTGATACCCTTTAGCGTTAGGTCACAGTTATGAGCTAAGACAATGCTCTGGAAACCGGCTGTAACAGTAAACTCCTAACGAGTCCAACAGTATGGAAGAATATTGTCTGACCAGCCAGAGACGGTGTGCGGTCTGGTGGTTTGCACTGCAGTACTTAGCATGAGGTAGGCTGTCCATAAGGTTTACCAGATGTATGCAACAGCAGCCAAGCTGCTGATTGTATGTGTTGAGAATACTTGTCAATGAAAGCAAAAATTTGATAGAATGAAAAAAAAATACATCAGATATAATTTTCAAAGTAATAATTGTCTATTTTTATTGATTTGATATATGAAGTATTACGTTTCCTTTCTTACTTTATAGCACTTTACTTGAGATTGAGTCCCACAGTCTAGTCTACTCCACAGTCTAGTCTACTGTAAGCTCCTTAGAGAACAGCAAATTACATTATCAGTGCTTAATTTTCATGCACAGCTTGCCACAGTGACTAGCTCTCCTTAGAAGGAAGCGGAGTTATTTGTCGCTGCAAAGCATGCTGCTGATAATAAGATTAGAGGTGATGCATGCTCATATTTTCACCATTACCAATAAAGCCTAGCTCCCATGTGTTTAACTGTTCAAATCTTCACAGCGATCTGCTTTGTAAAATGCCAGGCACCCAGGAGTTCCCACCGAAGTCAGCGGAAAAAGTGCTCGGCAGTTCTGAAAAAAGATTTTGAAACCAGAATAATCATATAATTAAAATTTTCCATCCTGTTGGCCCCATAGAATGTATTTAGATGCCTACATAAGCTTTTAGAGACTTTCTTATAGACAGCTGTATCTTAAAAGAAATTAACGTTGTCTCTACTTTTCAGAGTTGGCACTATTAAATACTGCTACAATGTTCAAGGGACACTTTAAAAATTTAATATATATTTCTTGAGGGTGGCATTAGATTAATTGGCTTCATCAATCTTTTGAGTTGTGAATTTCACATGATCAAAACAGTACAAATTTACCTCCATTTTTTAGCTTTCATTTTGTTACTTAAATGCCATGGTCAAAAACATCTTGCCAGAGGTTAAATACTGGTATTTTTAAGATGTTACAAGTTTTGGAAATGTCTGTTGTAAAGAAAAGGACATATAACATAGAATATACTGTGATAAACTTGCTATTCAGCCAAAAGAATTTACAGTAGACCCAACACTGTGAGTGAAATAGTCAGCATTCAATAAGAACTAAATAATAGCTTATTTTATTTTATTTTATAATTTAATTTTATTTATTTTCCAATATATTGTTGCACCATAGCTATTAGTAAATCACTGATTTAGTCTATCTGGGAGTCCATCAAATGCCTGTCAGTGAACACTGTGAGAAGGAGATTAGCCAGCTTTCTGTCAGGAATGGTTTAGGTTGGAGTGATCTATGGACAAGGTAGATATAGGAAGAAATGGTTACCAGAAGCCCGCTGCTATCAATATGTTTTAATAAAGGGAAACAGAACTGCTTATGAATACTGTGCTAACATATGCTGCTCCTTACACATACCCCTCTATATGTGAGATACTTTGCTCTTCTCTAGTGAAGAGAAAAGGCAGATGGCTTCAGAGAGAAATTTAGATTGAAGTTTTAATCCCCAGCTGGTAAGAACTGGCACTTGCTGTGGGCGCCGGTGGCAAGGATTAGCGTTATAGGACCACACAGCCGATTGCAAGAGTGTCTGCAAAACATGTTAATTGATATTCCCACCTGCTCTCAATCCATTTCTCTATCACACTGTCAATACCTAGCTTTGCCTCTTGTCTCTGGCACAGGTTCTATTGACAGCATCAACTCATATTCCTCTGTCTCTAGTACCTACGATGAACAAGCACGGAATAAAATAGTACTGTTGAAATGCAACAGCTATTTGACTATCGTGAATGTTCCAGATGTAGATTAGCAGCCAAGACCTGATTGTCTTAAGCCAACACACTCTTTGGAAAACACTTTCTTAGCTCCACACAATTTAGTGGACATACATGTGAACAGAAAACTAGGGCCCAAGTTTCTGGCCCTATCCCAGAGTATAACTCATCTGCAGATGAAGAGAAAAGTTACCAATTTTCAAAAATTCTTAAATTCTGAAGTGTGGTAGACACTGTCTAGTGTTTGCAAGAATATTTGAACACATTTTTAGATGCCTGAAGTTTCCAGAAGGTCCAGTCCAGCAAGGGATTTCTGAAAGTACCTTGCCAAGAATTATTACCATCAGCTCCCCCATAAAGCACAGATGTATCTGTTTTCTTTCCAGGGCAGTGATGGTGTTGACCCTCTGCCCTCAGGTTGCTCAAGCAGGACACAGGAGATGTAGGTTCAACCAGTCACAGCATCCAGGCATTTAAAAACAATTTTCAGGAGAATTCATGAATCATCAAACCAGAGATGTAGCTTAGAGGAGGGGAGTTGAGCAGGCAGCTGAACTCCTACTCCTGAGCAGAAGGGAATGAAGAATTTAAGTGGTCAGAAAAATAAAGGACTCAGCAGCTGCATAGTTATAAAAAGTCTTTGGAGATCAGGGAATTTTGTAAGTCTGCTTCTATTCCTTGGACTATTCAAATTTTTTCTGTTAAATTAAAATTATTTGAGGAAGAAGGAAGATAAGTACTTGACTAAAACCCATCATACACACAATCAGAAGAACTTTCTCCAACTTACTAACTGAAGTAGAATCCATACCACAGATAAATATCTGAGCTTTGGTGAGATTGTCTGACTCAAATAAGTCTTTAGGGGATATGCCTGGTGAAATACGCTGTAAGTGTGGTGTCAGCATCTAGGGAAGGCAAAGAAAAACACTTGTGTCTGGTTTGGCACACAACTAAATTCTGGAAAGCTCTGTAGGGTGGTGATGGTTCCTAAGGGTGGTGGAGGTTCGCAGAGGTAGATACAAAAGATTTCAGAGTAAGGTGTATGCAAAGCTACCACCACACATCATACTTGCAAATCTAAATCAATATTCAAATCTAATCACTGTAGCTGGAGCTTGCTCAGTCCCTAACCAGAAACCTCTAGTTATGATTCAGTCTTCCCTCTCAGAATGCCATATCTTAAGTACTGGTCACGGTAACCATACCCTCCCTCTGTATGATGATGATGGTTAAAATAACAATGAAAAATGATCTTGTCTGGTCTCTCCCCTGACTCAGTTAATGCTGACATCTCCCACCTCTGAATAGCCAGTCCACTAAAATTGTCCTGGCCCTATCGAAGATTCTAGTTAATTTTTTTTTAATCTTCAGGCTCCAGCTCTCTGAAAAGTTGTACTTGCTCTTGGGAACATTAGAAAATCTCTTCCTAATTGGTCATATGCTATCTTTTAAAGGTCATACCCATGATTCTCCTTATTCACTTGAGAGCAATTCTTCTAAAGGGCAGGCCTGGGTGCAGATTTATGGTCTTGTTCTTATATTGTTGCTGGATGGAAAACAAGAAAAGACGTAAGCAATCCTATAGCGAAGTCAACTGTCATAAGATTTCCAATCCATAAACTCCTGACTGAGTTCCAGCAAGTTTTTCAGAAAAGGATCTACACGCCTAAATTTTTCTCCATGCTGTGAAACTTTGGACATTTATGCCTAGGCACATGAATTCTCTTTTATAAAAGTAATATTACACCCCAGAGCTGACTTCTTATCTGTCAGTCAAGAAGTTATTTTAATAATATTTGAAAATACTAAAGGGCATTTATTTATCCTTTGAAAGAAGTAATTTAGGTCTCAGCAGGTAATTTGCATATGTCACTAGTTTAACTAAGCAAGGATTAGCAAATTAAAATGTAATTATATTTTTTTGCATAATTTGTCAAAATTATATGCTTTGTGTGAGTGACAGGTGGGTGGTAAAGCTTTTAATGCAAAGTGTATTCCAAAAGTTTCTCTGACTTCGTAGGGACTTCAGTGGAAAAGTAAGTATTTCATTATTTTTTTTTAGTGAACACTGGTCTATCACAAACTCTTGGTAAATGTAGAGGAATTAGACAATAGTTTATGTTTGTCCAACCCATAAGACAATTTACTTTTCTTTTTTTTAACCTTAGGAGCACTTTAAGATCCTACCCAGAAAAGCTTAGTCTCATCATGCTAGACAGCTTGTCAGAAAAAAAACAAAATAAATGCAATTACCATCTTACTAGTGGAAAACCATAGCCCAGAGGGATTATATGACTTGTTCAAAGTCATGTAACAAAAAACAGGAGATGGAACTGGATTTTCTGGGTCTCAGAGCAGTTCCTTTACTGCAGTCAGTGCCTTCAAGATCATCTCAAACTGGCTTTCTCCCAGTCACTGCAACACATTCCGGTGCTCGCTGCATTCAAAATTTTGCAAAATTATTTAAGGTATGGAACCTGAACAAGTACCTGCAGTATTAAAAAGATATAAAAGTATAATTTTGCATAGTAAACACATGGAATGTCAAAGTAATGGAGCATGAGGGAAATGTTTTGGCAAAAACTTATGTGAATTGTCTGTATTTGGTTACCATTCATAGAAAATGCTTCATCTCATAGATGTATGTTTTCTATTTAATATGCTGACATGAGATATTGTAAAAAGGTATAACTGAGACAGCCAAAAAAGAGAAGGTTCCTTATTCCTGTTAGTCACACTGCCTTAGAGCATTTTCTGCATTGTGTAACAACACAATGCAGGGTACTTCTGCCGAGGCCTCTTACATTTGAGTAACGACCTGCCACGCACACGAAGTTGCAGCATTAACAGCATATACTCACTAGTCAGCTGAGCCACCTGAAAATGAAGGTATACTTGGGATCAGGGTTCTTAGAGCATAGAAAGCTGAATGAATAACAAAAAGATCCAGGGAAGCCTACTTAAGATATTCAGGCTTTAGTCACTCTAAAATGTTTATTGTAACAGCACTGTGTCTGCTCAATGACATCCTTCTGAGAGCACAGTGAGGAACCCCTGCTGCCTTTGCAGTCACGAATCTGGCCAGAATACACAGAAGGTCAGCTTGGGCTCATGGCCCAGTCCAAAATATGTACAGGGTCAATGGAGCATGCCCTGTTTTTAGAGGACTTAGGCTACATCCTGTGATGTGAAGAACAAGAGACTACTGTACAGAAATAATCCTGAACATTACAGATTTCAGCACAGGGACAAGTACAAGGGTGATGTAGATGGTTCATTTTCTTTCTTTGCTGCCACCAGGTCTCCCCTAGGAAAAGACATGGCACTAATTCAACTCAACTTTTACATGTAACACAGATGAGACAGGAATGGCAAAAATATGTCGATGCTTTTCTTTGGCTGGCAACCACAAGGGCCATGCGGAGAGGTGGCCACCCACCTAGGAACAGGAGTGGGAAGGCACCAGCCACAGGTACTGTGTGTTCATACTGCGGTCCTGTCAGCAGCTGTGGGCAGGCAGGGATTACTACCTGTTTTAAACTGACAAAGGTAAAACAGTAGTCTTTTTTTTTTGAAAGGCATGATAATATTTTATTACCTGAGTTAGATTTGCTAATCCAGGAAGCCACCTTTGACCCTAAATGTCAGTGTAAACAGCTTAGGTTTATACAGAGGTTTTGGATGATCAAAGTATGAGGAGGTTTCAGGAAGTATTTGCAATATGGATGTAGGGTATCATGAAAATGCCTTGTATGTGGCTAGAAGTAAGATTCAGATTTATACAGACTAGAAGCAAGAGACGTATCTCCTAAAATAGCTATTCACTTGCTAAGGGTTCCACCGAGGCTTGAAGGATGACAGAGTGCCATTATAAATAAGCTGCTGTCTGCTCAGCTTTGGATGACAAATTCAGGTGCTACAACGCTTTGCCTTTTGCAATACATCATTTTCTTAAAGCATGCAGTGGTTTAGGCAAAACTCTGCTCAGATACTAAAAACTCACAGAAGGACAATTAGCAGAAGTAGGACGATTGTATCTGACAGTTCTATAATAATACGAACCCTAGTGAGTTGCCCAAAATAATCGTGGCAAGTAAACCAGAGCCATAGCAAATGTTTGGTCTTTTGTCTATAGTTTAAAGGATAACTTACATCTCCTGCTGTGTGATAGCACAATTAATTATATTTTACCACAGGTGCCTATTTTTAGTGTTGGAAAGGAATAAGGAAGTTGCGACTGGAGAAGTGGAAAAAAAGTTTGGTTTTTTTTAAAAAGAGCACCAGAGGCAGTGGTTCTGTGTGGCTAGTATGGCCTCTGGTGCAAGAGATGGTAGTGTGCCCACTTTCCAGCAGATCACCAGTTCTCACTTAGGTTAACATCGGCTACCTCTGCCTCTGATAGTTGACCTTAGTACAGCTTCATTGCTCATATACAGACAACTACATCACTAGCCGCAACAATTAAATGGCCTAGAGTTAATACATTAAACTACAGAAATAAAATTTTAAACAATCAAACCCCTTCTGCCCACTAATTTTTCAGGCGCTTCGTCTGTTATCCTTGGGATGACTACCTACAAAAGATGCAGGGGCTGCCAAAACCACTGCAGTGTCTTCTAAAATATTTTCCACTCTGGAATAAAAGGCACAAGCAGTCATATCTTTATCTCTCCCTTCTGCTCACTAACCTTGCATTCGAGACACCAAAATACCGTATGCACTTGCTGCACTCTGAAAAAAAAACGCACTCGAAGGGAAAGGAGTAGGTACATCCCCCTGAGGTGGTGTCTCAGGGCTGTCTGTTCTGATGGGCAAACTCACATCCCTGCAATCCAGAGGGATGCAGCTCAGTTGAAGACATCGGTATTTCTCGGTGGCTAAGATGAGGCAGCTATAGATCAACTACTGTGACTTTAAGCAGCAGGTTAGTTAGTGTCCTGCTTTGAGCCTTATTCTGAAGTACACAGGTCTCATGTACTACAACAGAAATTAGCATTTGCACAAGGGTCATAGAATCATAGAGTCATAGAATCTAGTCCAAACGTCCCCCCACCACCTATTAACCACTAAACCATGTCCTTAAATACCACATACAACCTTTCTTTGGACACCTGCAGGGACGGTGACTCCACCACCTCCTTGGGCAACCTGTTCCAATGCCCGACCACCCTTTCAAAGAAGAAATTTCTCCTGATCTCCAACCTGACCCTCCCCTGGTGCAACTTGCAGCCATTCCCCCTAGTCCTGTCACTAGTTATCTGCGAGAAGAGGCTGACCCCCAGCTCACCACAACTCCCTTTCAGGGAGTTGTAGAGGGCAATAAGGTCTCCGCATAAGGAGTCACGGTCCGTTAGATCTATGCAAGTCATTTATTGCACCTACATACCTATTAAAGGACTCTGCAGTTGAGTAAATGATCATTCAGTGATTTCTATCCACACAAAAGGGATACAAATTATTCTGCCTGCCCTGTTTGTTTACAGACCCTCTGCATGTCCACAGTCAAATACATGCTTAAAGTATCTTTCCAATAGACTAAAACATGTTAAAGTTGTAAAGACAGGGAACACAATAAAAATAGATGATTTTGAATGTCACATCACAGTGTGATGGTGAAATGCCACCTTAGGTACCATGCATGCCTTCCTCATGGATCAGGTAGTTAAGGATACCAAACAGAAGCAACTCTTGATTTGATCCAGGGTAGAAAAAACAGCTGTTTAAAATTTTATTATTAAAGAACATCTCTGTTACTGTGCATGTAAGATGTTTAGAGTTAACAATCCTCATAAGTGAATCAAGAATCAAAATCTACTACGAGAGCTCTTAATTTCAAAAAGGGTGACTAAGGCATAGGCTTGTTACAAAGGAACTAAGAGCTAAAGGCTTAAATGTTTGCAGGTGCTGTAGAGATTAAGGACAGTGCTGGCACTCTAAGCAAGTGTATGCCAGTAAGAAAGTTGTATGGCAATCAAAAAATATGGAAGGAAGGAAGGAAGGAAGGAAGGAAGGAAGGAA
>VWZZ01002240.1:280779-311278 GCA_013399095.1 Psophia crepitans | reverse complement strand
AAGAAAGAAAGAAAGAAAGAAAGAAAGAAAGAAAGAAAGAAAGAAAGAAAAGAAAGAAAGACATTAAAATGGAACAGGAGGACAAAGGAGGCTATTAAAAATAGGAGATTCCTTAAAAAAATCTGTACACATGTTCAACCAAGGAAAACAGAAAAAAACCCACAAATGTAAGTGAGAAAAACATATAAGGCAGGCGAAACCACCTCTGAAAAAGAACTTGCCAAAGACTTAAAAGCTAATGTGGTTTGGTTGTTCGGTTTGGGTTTTTTTTCAAACACACCTAAAGCAGAAAGTTTTCCTGCTATCTGGTAAGGACAGTGTGCATTTAAAACATCAGAGAAGTACAGAATAACTCCAAAATATGATCAATACTGGGTAACAGGAAACAGAGAATATGCCAAAGGCAGGCACGTGTTACCAATCCACTTGCAGTTCTCTGAAGGTACGAAGAATCATGTTGCTAAAAAAAGGTCAGTTACTACTGTTTGTCTCCTTGGATAGCCAAAGGCTTTTGATAAATCTCCCATTAATGATTCCTATAGAAACTAAGCTTCTGTAGGACAGGAAGAAATTTATCTTCTAAATCAATATAAATAGGTGAAAAAATAGAAAATAAAGTTTCAGAATAGGTTATTCAGGTTTGAGGATGTAGGGAAGATTACCACTGAAGCCCCACAGGGACTAGAGACTGCTAGAATGCTAGAAACTTGTGCTCGTAACTTATACTGGTTGACATCTTCATAAATTACCTGGGAAACGAGTTAATAATGAGGCAATAAAGCTTGCTGATCAAACGAAGCCATTTAGAGCAATAAAACTGAAAAACTGATTGAGAAGAACTGCAGAAAAACGTCACGATACTGCGAGTGCCATTCATCTGACCAGATCTGTGCATCTGCGGTGCACGGAGGCCTTTGCTCCCTTTTTACAGCCAGTGGAAGGAAATAGGTACTTTTATGCGGTGGCTTATCTCACTGTAACGCAGGGTGGGATAAATCATCCCTTAAAAATGCCAGTTTGTCTCCATTGATTATAAAGGGAGCCCAAGGCAACGTGCCTAGATGTCACCGCATGAATCACACCTTGAAACACTTTGACATAAAATGTCAGATAAAATTTGATATAGCTATTTACAAAGAGAGGTATGGGATAAATAATCCTAACTTTGCATACATAATATGGAATATCAACTAGCTATCACCACTCAGAAAAGAGATCTTAAAATTATAGTCCATAATTCCACAAAATGTCATTTCAGTGCTCAAGAGTACTCAAAACCAAATCAAACATCAATAATTAGCAAAGGATAGAGAATACAACAGAAATTATCATGACACTGTGTAACCTCAGCACCTTAAATATCTCCTTTGTCCTGTCTTTCCAGGAAGTGTAGGATTGAAATAAAACATATTCAGAGAAGATGGCAAAGATGATTGAAGCTACAGAATGAGACCAGAATTCTCTGGTCTGAAAAATAAAAGGTAGAGGAGACTGTTATATTAGCCTATAAAATAAAAAGTGGCATAAAGAAACGTGGAAAGGCTGTGACTCTTCACTGTGATTTTTTTTACTATGCAGCCAGGTACATTAACTTAATTTACTACAACAAAAAGTGTGGCAGAAACAAAGGCAACAGCTTTTCCACACAGCTGGAGTTAAACTGGAGAGTCTGCTGCTGCAGAAGACTGTGGCCTTTAAACGTTTCTTTCAATTCAAAGACCAATTTAAAAATAAATTAAAAAAAAAAAAAAGAAGATAAAAAAAGGACACAAGCGTTGCTAAAACCAAAAATACCTTTCCTGCTCTTGCCCCAGAAGTCTGTAAAATGCAGACCTGATGCTGCTGGGAGGAAGCGTACCTGTGTGTTTGCCCTGTCATTAGATGTAGGCATTTTTTTCCAGGCTACTGCCATAGGCAGTGCGCTAGAGCTAAATGTCTGACTTAGTAAGCTTGTTCTCATATTCTAATGTAAACCTTTTGACCTATTACTTCCTATTACATTTTCCAAGGGAGATATAGGTCCCTTAACCCTATTAACAGAGGCTTGCCTTTTATACTTATTTTTCTGTAAACTGAGCTGCAATAGGGCAATTATTTGGTATTAAAATATAGAGATTAATTCTGTTAGCTGCATGGGCGGTGTATGTAATCAAAGGTGAAAAATGAGATCGTTGTAAAAATGTTGTCTTTATAAATTTTAACAGATGGAAAAGAAGCAGTGTGCATTACGTCTTCCCAAATTAAAACTAGAGTTTTGCTAGAGTTGCTCCAGAAATATTTTGACCTGCCCACAGTGCTGACATAATATGTTAAATAGGAAGCCTTATATCATAATGAGCTAAGCTTCTTCTATTCCTACAGAAACCCAAGACTTCTGAAAGAACACAGCACCCAGAAAGATAGGTCTACTATTTTAGTTACCACAGACATGGGTTCACTTTTGCTTTGGCTGAGAGTGATTTGAAGAGGAATTCTGCTCTGGCATGAGCACCTAATGAATCTGTAGATCCCACAAGGTTTACTAGAGCTGTATTCATAGAGGTTAATGTCATGTTCCTCGCTAGAAGTGGTTTTGTGTACACCTTGCACTTTACTCACTGACTAACTCCATGATCAGATGTTTCCTTTTCCTAGAACATTTATTTACTAGCCAGACAGGAGATTACATACTAAGGTGTCTTCCCTCGCTGCCCTGCTCCTGGCAGGGAGGATTGGATGGAAATGAATCCCTGATTTTCCTGCTGCTAGAGATCGTGTTACCCACAGGTTGACAGAAATCTGTACGGAACCCCCAGAAGTGACATACGCTTACGACTGATCCTTGTCACATGTAGGGCAGCAGTCAGACATCACATTGCTCTTGCCATGGAGGAAACAAGAACAATGGGTTGAGTTATCAGCTCAGTAGGCAAAGAGCATTCAACAGATGGACAGAAGCAGAAGGGAGTAGATAAAAGGAAAGGCATCTGTATTCTGCTTATTGAACATTGCGCGTCCTCCAGAGTAACAGCAACGTGTTTTCCTTTTAATTTTTCCATTTGAGTTTGATCACAACCCGTGCAGATGTTGTTTCATGCTTCATGTGTTTAAACCAAGTGATTTTAAGGGTGTCCATGGGGCATGCATCTTTTAGCACTCTGAGCAGCTTTTCACACTTCTGCTCTCTATAGGCTCTGGGAAAGATTGCTTTACACTTGAAGACACTTTCGTTAAGCAGCCTGGAAGCAGGATTTCTGTCCTGTCATTTTAGCAAACTTAGAATTCAGCTGAAAATAAGGAAATTTTGAGAAAGTAATTTTTTCCCCATTTTAGAAACCTAACAAATATTTCCTCTCTGGTTAGTTAACATGAGCAGCATGGGCATCTCACTATTGAACTGTGTATGTTAAAAGCACTTTCATCAAACTGCATTTATGGAATCAAGTACCTTAGAGAAAGACGGGGGGGAAAAAAGCATTATCAGGACACAACCAGAAGGAACCAAGACTCTCATACTGAAACAAAACAGAGTTGCACTAAATTTTCTGAGCATATGAAATAATCCAAATAATTTTCAGTGGTAGTCTTAGATAAAAATAATATATACCGTAACAGTAATAATTATGTATACAAAAATAATCCAGATGAATCGTAGAATCATAGAATGGCTTGGGTTGGAAAGGACCTTAAAAGATCATCTAGTTCCAACCTGCCTGCCATAGGCAGGGGTGATACCCACTAGATCAGGTTGACCAGGGCCCCATCCAACCTGGCCTTGAACACTGCCAGTGATGGGTCACCCACAACTTCTCTAGACAACCTGTTCCAGTGCCTCATCACCTTCACAGGGAAGAATTTCCTCCTAATGTCTAATCTAAATCTCCCCTCTTTTAGTTTAAAACCATTGTCCCTGGTCCTATCATTATCTATCTGAGTAAAGAGTCCCTCTCCACCCTTTTTATAAGACCCCTCTCGGTATTGGAAGGCCACAGCGAGGTCACCCTGGAGCCTTCTCTTCTCCAGGCTGAACATCCCCAGCTCTCTCAACCTCTCTTCATAGGAGAGGTGCTCCAGCCCTCTGATAATCTCTGTGACCTCCTCTTGACTCACTCTAACAGCTCCATGTCTTTCCTGTACTGTGTGCCCCAGACCTGGACGCAGTACTCCAGGAGCGGTCCATGAGGGCAGAGTAGAGGGGACAATCCCCCCCCTCTCCCTGCTGGTCACTCCTCTTTCGATGCAGCCCAGGACACAGTTGGCATTCCAGGTTGCCATCGCACACTGCTGGCTCATTCTGAGCCTTTTGTCCCCCAGAACCCCCCAGCCTCTCTCCACAGGGCTGCTCTCAGTGCGTTCTTTTCCCAGTCTGTGCTCATGTCTGGGATTGCCCCAACCCAGGTGCAGCATCTGGCACTTGGACTTACTGAACCTCATTCGGTTCACACGGGCCAGCTTCTCAAAAGTGAAATTTAAAGAGAGGGGAGATAATCAGTTTGGGGTCTGAAAATGACTGATATGTTGCTGGAAACTGAACTGGTGGTGACTTAAACGACAACTCTGAAGTTGAGAGCAGTTCTGCGAGGTGCTGGTACTTCAGTTTGCTGGACATACTGTTTATTTATGAATCTAATCTGTCAGAGGAATAAAGAATCAACAATTTAAAAGTCAACATCTGTTGGTGGGAAAGAGAAGGTGGAATCAAGATTCAGTTTCTCTTTTCAGGCTTAAATTTCTTTGTGCTTCTGCTTGGGAAATTCGCTTACACCGAACCTTCAAAATAAGCAAATACTTCTGCTTTGGGTTGCAGCTTTAGACATGCAGAGCCTGATTTTCAGGCTTGCGGACTCTGCTGTTGCCATTGATTTCATGGCCCCACGGTATTATTGATCCAAATCTCAGTATTCCTCACAGCTACTTACACCTCCACAAGGATTGCTTAAGAGTCCATTAATTCCCAGCTAAATTACCTTTAACTACATCGCATCCTAGGGCTTTATCATTTGCAGGACAGCCAATCCAGACCCTTGTCCTGAATAAGAACAAGTATATAAAAACCTCCTTGACAATTATATGTCACACTTACTCTTTAAAAACTCTAATGAAGAAAATTCCTCAATATTGTTATACTGACTATTCATTAGTTTAATACATTCTTTATGATTAAAATTCCTGAAAAAAAAAATTGTTTCCTGTTTTTCTCATTTGGAACACGGAGAAGAATTAATTCCTCCTACAGAAGAAAGCTTGTTCTACTTTTCAGGAAAAAAAAAACAAACCACATTGCACTTCACTTCACTCTTTCCCTTTAGGTTGTGTTTTCTGATTAGCTGGTCCCTGCTGGTTACCTGGGTTGCAAAAGCAGCGTGATTAGCAAGTTGAGGGAGGGGATTCTGCCCCACTGCTCCGCTCTGGTGCGACCCCACCTGAATTGCTGCATCCAGCTTTGGGTTCCCCAGTACAGGAAAGACATGGAGCTGCTGGAGCAAGTCCGGAGGAGGCCACAAAGTTGATCAGAGGGTTGGAGCACCTCTCCTATGAGGACAGGCTGAGGGAGCTGGGGTTGTTCAGCCTGGAGAAGAGAAGGCTGCGGGGACACCTAATCTTGGCCTTCCAATACCTAAAAGAGGCCTATAAGGAAACTGGAGAGGGGTTGTTGACAAATGCATGCAGTGACAGGACAAGGGGTAATGACCTTAAACTGAAGGAGGGGAGACTTAGACTGGATATTTGGAAGAAATTCTTTACTGTCAGGGTGGTGAGGCCCTGGCACAGGGTGCCCAGAGAAGCTATGGCTGCCCCTGGATCCCTGGCAGTGCCCAAGGCCAGGTTGGATGGGGCTTTGGGCACCCTGGGCTGGTGGAGGGTGTCCCTGTCCATGGCAGGGTGGTTGGAACTGTTTGATCTTTCAGGACCCATCCAATCCAAACCATTCTATGACTTTCTTCTGTCTTCTCTATTGCCTGTTTACATCGGTGTTAAGGTATGTTTCCCAATATTTGGTGGAAACCAACGGAAGCAGAATAATTACTTTAGACGTCTCTGACATTTCTATAATTTTATTCTTAAATATATTTCAGCTTATTTGAAAATATATCCCATTAAATAAAAGTAGAAGAATTACCTTTGGTCTCCTGACATTCCTATTAATATATCCATATCTATAATTTACTTTTTTTGCAATGATATCACATTAAATATATAGCAATATTTTAGTTTGGATGAGGAATTTTGAAGTGGCTTTCCAGACATATCCATGTTTCGTACTTTTTTGATCATCAGAGAGTGGTCTCAGAGTAGACATGCTGGATTATTTTAGGATGAAACTCACTTGGAAGCTGTGCCCTGCAAAGGTGTTTCACCTACTACTTGGCTTTAAGGTCACAGGGAGGACCAAGCTAGCCGTAATCTGAAGTTGCACCCTCCTGAGAACACTTTTTGCATTGATTTTGTGTTTCTGTCACTTTTTCTCTACAAAAAAAAAAGACAACAACCTTTTATTCTGGGCTGCACTACTCGCAAATGTAAATGTAGTTATTTTGGACTGTCACCTGTTTCAGGCTAGGCACATTTGTATTAGCATCCTCTCCAGTCTGAAATAATCCTCCACCAAAACTCTTCTGAGGATCCAAGTTTAAGTGACTTAGTGTTACAATGGAAAATGGTGGCAGAATAGAAAATTGAACAAAAATGCCCCAAATTATAAACCAATCACTCATTCTTCCCTCTGCCACATTAGCAAAGAGGACTTTGGGGGATGTTTGTCATTTGGGGTTTTTTCTCCCCCAATGCTGTATGATGATCTGCTATTGCAGGTAATATGCCTCGATGGACATAGATTTTTCATGTTACCTTTATTGCATGCTTTCTCAACACTGAGGATAAATACACACACACACCCCTTTCATTACTTTATTACTAATTTTGATGGACTTTCTCTATCAGGAAACCAAGATTCAGCACCTACAACTGTTATTTCAAATATTATTTTAGTCAAGAATCTTCCCCATACATGCTGTAGTTGTACTGGAACAATATTTTATTAGTCAAGTACCATTAGGCTATTGCAACAGTAATCTGATTTTACAATATAATATAAGCTGGAAGAAAAGAAACATTAAGTGTTATTTGTCAAGAAGAGTGATCTTTATTAGATCTGACCTTTCCCTAAGCCAACACAATAAAAAGGTGAGTGTCATTTTTATACTTACAAAGATTAGTTTTGCTTACAGTAAGCAAAAGATGAGTCTCTCAGGGGGCTTAAAATTCTCATTGGAAATAATTGAATCTCATCACCAAGCATGCACCACGAAGCTCTTATGACTTGCCCCAATCAACTGTTAAAAGCATGTTCCCACTCAGAGCACTACCTTTCCAACTTCTGCTGCTACACAGTGTAGTACTAGCGAATTGACCTTTTACGAAGACTTAAAGCACCATGTAATTAACATTTTCTGTGTACAGAGTTAAGACTTAATGAAATTGTGAGGTTAAATGTCAATACATCCTTTGCAAGATTTTTTTATATTACAGTTCTTGGCTTTCAGATGTTAATGATACACTCTCTGTACCCATTTTGTTTTAAAAAAAAACACCACAAAACTTGCAAATTTGTACTGCAGAGCACAATGCGGTCCAATTTCAGTCTTTGAGTGACTCCAGTCAATGAAGAATAGCTCTGAAATACAAAGCAATAAGCCACGTTGGAGATTTTTTTATGATCTTAATCCAAAATCCATTGAAGTGGACGGAAATGTATTGTCATGGAGGTTGCATGGTTTCCACATATCTTGTTCTGTACAATTTCACTTTAACATTCAGGAGACCTCTGTGTAAGACCTCTGGATGGTCATAAAAACATTTTTGCAAGACCAGTAGTTGATTTGGACACCTCTGAACTGAAGTCATTACCCTAGAAATAGACATGCATAGACAGCAATTTCATCAGTAGTGGAAAAGTCATATTGAAGTGATGAGTGAGTGTTGTTCTTTCTATACCTTGGTGACACTTGAAGTGTGGAGAAAAGAATCTCCCATTTCTGACATCAGGTGTTTCCATTCTTAATTCAATACCTTTCACTGACTGTAAGATTTTTAGGGTATGGATGGGTCTTCTCATATATGTACCTGAGCACTCTGGATTCAGCCAGGAACAAGTTGCAGTGTATCAGATGCACAAGCTTCCTTTTGAGTACTGCAGGATCTGAATGTGTTTCTTGATTGAATTAGATCCATAAATATTAGCTCCTAAATTGCAGTTTCTATTGTGTCTCAGTGTCATATCAAATTAATAAACTTCTAGTACCCAGACTGTAACGTGCCTAAGTTGCCATGCACTGTGTTTAATAGATTATTAATTTTAACTAAGACAATTAAGAAAGATCATGTTTCTAGGGCAATTTTGCATTTACTTTTTTAAATGCCATTGACTAATACATTTAAAGCAGTTCCAAAATCCATACACAACTGAATGAGCTCTGGAATTTATGAAAGCCACACTTATCAGCTGGTTCTCCTTATACATCTTATAATATATACTGGCAATTTTCATTTGCATCTCACTGCAAAAAACCACCCTGTGCTGCAGAGCTTGTCAGACCAGAGCCAAAACCAGTTTTTCATACGCATCAGGCCAGCAGTTGAAAGTGTATATATCACTCAGGAACAGTGAGTAGTTATAAGGAAGTATTTAAAGCCAGCTAGGAGGGAACGGGCTAAGGGCCAGAAAGCTAAGGCTAGAAAATAATCTGCTGAATCCCCTTGACTCTAAAGAATAAAGTGACCTTCGGGGGGAGGAGGGGAAGAAAAAAGGAAAGGAAAAAAAAAGGAAAAGAAGAGAAAAAGAAAAAGAAAAGGAAGCTTATTTCTGAAACAGCAAGAAAGGAAATCTTAAATTGCATGGAAATTGCATTTCAAACATTGTCTAGCCCATGGTGCCACAACATATGTAAAGGCCAATTGCTTCAAAATCTTTCCTTTCAGGTTTTCAGGGAAAATGTGTTTTATTATAACCAGCAGTGGAGAAGTGTTTTTGGGAAGCTTTACAATACTAATAGTCACATACCTCTCTCCAGCACATGAATCAGGTCCAGGCAGACAATTATGAAATATTAGGGAAAGAATGTTGTAAATTATAACTAATACATTGCTTACAGGCTCCTGTAAGCTGCAGCAAATTACTCCTGAGTTAGAAGACTCTGAACATCCAGCACTGTGGTAGAACACAAATATATAATGTAAGAGGGATCCTAGGAAAAAAAAAATAACTAAAAACAACCTATGCCCTTCTTGCTCTGTCTTTCAGAGATGTGTTCCTTCACTTTGCAGATTAGTACTTCCTGCTGACCCTGCATTTGCTATATTAAATGGTTTGACCAGTAATCTACATATTACCTGTGCGTTTCTCTTTTTTCTACGCAAAAATCATGACAATGGGGAAATTTAGAAAACAACAAGGACATAGGCTTTCTGTAATCCAATGTTTTAGGGTGGAGAGATCTGCCAGTGCTGCATGAAGGATCTGATGGAGACATCAGCTGCATTATTACAAAACAATGAGTCTAATTAATAATAATTAATTAATAATTCCTTTCCTTTTTTTCCTGACTCCACCCCCCAAGGCTGAGGTGTAGTGTTTACATTCAGTCTAATTTCATTCAGTCAGAAGGGAAATAGCAGCCACTCCTAGGCAAGGTGGCAGTAATGAGGTTAGAAATTCTGAGATAAGTGGCATCTACTAACTTTCACAATCATAGAATCATAGAATCATTAAGGTTGGAAAAGACCTCCAAGATCATCTAGTCCAACCGTCTCCCTACCACCCATGTTACCTACTAAACCATGTCCCTAAGTACCAGATCCAACCTATAATGCCATCCAATAAAATGGCATTCCCCAGAATTTATCTTGTGGCAAAAAATGAATGCTGCATCTTTGGATGCAATATAAAGGAAGTTTCTCAATAGCAACAGAAAGAAGATTCTGAATTTCTTGAAGATTTTAGGTTTGTTTTGTGTAGGTGTTTTTTTTTTTGTGGGGGAGATGGTTGGAGTTTTTTGTTTTGGTTTGGTTTAAGCAAGCAAAAAACCTGCTGTAGAGCATTGTGCCTTATTCTTTTTATAAATTTAATGGAAATCTTCAAGACCTTCTTCAGAATGTCACTAATTCCTGATTTAAATATGAATTATAAATGACTAATAAATCTGTTGGAAGTTAACTTAAAAACCCAACTTGATATGAGTACCCCAGAAGAGAAATAAGAAAGCCAGGCAGGGAAAAATTATACCAAACATTATCTCTGACAGAGCAATTTTCATCTCTACATGTGAAAATGCATTACAAAGGAAGTTAATTATCATTATTACCACTTTCCTTTCAGACTGGTAAAACTAGTCAGAAAGAGATTACATAACTCAACAGAGATCCAGGCTCAAAAGTGAGGGAAGGAACCTGTATCTCTCTGAGTACCTGCCTGTTTGTTTGTAATTCTACCAACCATGGAATAAGAAAAAAATATTTAAAACAATGGAAATGTAACAATCAGCACATCACAGCAAATGTGTCAAAATATGTCCAAAGTGGCCACCTTTGGTTAGAGCTCTCTGTTTTTCCTAGGTGTGAACTACCAGCTGAAAGAGGACGCCCGTTCACAGTATTATACTTGGACCAGCTTTAGATAAAACTGTGCAGATAAACCTCAGCAATGGCGCAAAAACGATTGGCCTCGGAATAAAAAATTCCTATGATATGACCAGAGTAAATAATTTATTTTCTTTGTATTATATACATCTTCCCTTTTTATTTTGTATGTAATGTGGAAAGCATTCTTGATTATGATTTGCAATCAGTTGCTGCATATCTCTAATTTCATTTGCACAAATCCACAGTGTGGTGTACCTTAAAAGACCAAAAACTACCTATAAAAGGGTGGAAGGAACCTACTGGCTTTTTTCCTGCAAGTTCAGCAGTAATATCTTTTTCTTGATGCTGTTTTTTAGACAAAAGAATTGTTTCTTCTGGGAATAATAGCACTTAATAACACAAAGCAACTGGTACAGGTGATATAAGAAACTGCAGACTCCAAAAACATCCTGGATCTATAGATTTAGGTTGCCTCTTTTACTCTTAACTGCCTTTTGTAGGCTGTGAATTGTTCATAGTCTAGTTGTAAAGGCAGCTTTCCTTCTGCAAAGCCGTGAAATGCTGCAGTCTTCAATCTAAAAACTCTCAGAAGCCATTCAGCAGGAACTGTGATAACAGGGTGGGTTTTTTTCGTGATGTGTAGTTTCAATAAAAAATTTACAATTAAACATCAACTTGCACGTAGGTCTTGATGTCTGTGTACGTCTGCTGTGAGTAGAGAGGCACTGTGGAAGAGTTTCCTTAATGACAATTCTCTCACTAGATCTCTTTAGAATAAAACTCTGATTCACTGCGTGTACCTTCCCGAGGGACTTCTCTCTCTAGATTTCTTTACTTATTCTGTGGTTTGCTTTCTTTTCTTTTTCCACTTATTTTTCATATCTTTTTTTTATCCCATCATTTTCTCCTCTTCTGATTCATCTCACTGATTTTTTTTTTATTATCCTCATACCACGCAGGCTCAGACGGCATGTTACCACTGCAAGTCATATTATCAAAACAGCAGCAATAGTCTGATCTTTGTTTTCTGTAAAAGCTTATGTAAAAAGAAGAAAAAAATAAAAAGGTTTCTTGTTCTGAGGGAATCAAATTGCTCTGTAAACTCCGATTATCATGGCTTTTTTTCTCCAATATTTGTAAATAACACTCAATTCCACGGCAGATTCAGATCTTGGTACAATCATAGAACCATAGAATCATCAGATCATAGAATGGTTTGGGTTGGAAGGGACCACAAGGATCATCTAGTTCCAACCCCCCTGCCACGGG
Source organism: Psophia crepitans (assembly GCA_013399095.1). NCBI lineage: Eukaryota > Metazoa > Chordata > Aves > Gruiformes > Psophiidae > Psophia > Psophia crepitans. Next base: position 299,392 of record VWZZ01002240.1, on the reverse strand, counting down.
CAGGGACACCCTACACTAGATCAGTTGCCCAAAGCCCCATCCAGCCTGGCCTTGAACACTGCCAGGGATGGGGCCTCCACAGCTTCTCTGGGCACCCTGTGCCAGGGCCTCAGCACCCTCACAGTAAAGAATTTCTTCCTAATGTTCAATCTCAATCTCCCCTTCTTTTTTTTTAACCCCATCTCCCTTGTCCTGTCACTGCACTCCCTGATAAACAGCCCCTCTCCAGCTTTCCTGTAGGCCCCTTTAGATATTGGAAGGCCTCAATTAAGTCTCCACGCAGCCTTCTTTTCTCCAGCCTGAACAACTCCAACTCTCTCAGCCTGTCCTCGTAGGAGAGGTGCTCCAGCCCTCGAATCAACTTTGAGGCCTCCTCTGGACTGTCGCCAGCAGCTCCATGTCTTTCCTGTACTGGGGACCCCAGAGCACAGTACTTCAGGTGGGATCTCACAAGAGCGGAGTAGAGGGGCAGAATCCCCTCCCTCGCCCTGCTGGCCACGCTGTTTTTGATGCAGCCCAGGACACGGTTGGCTTTGTGGGCTTCCAGCGCACACTGCCAGCTCATGTTGAGCTTTTCATCAACCAGCACCCCCAAGTCCTTCTCCTCAGGGCTGCTCTCAATCCTGGAGTTGTTCACTGCGTAAGCATGAGTGTTCTGTATTCATTTTGGTGCCATGGAGATCACTTGAGCCCTGATTTTCTTAGCGCACTCTTATATTCTAGGCATTTTTTGAAGAAGCAATGAAAAATTGTCAGAATACTCACACTAGCTGATGACAAGAGGCAGAATAGCTCAAGCTCACATCACATCAGCTGAACATCCAGCTACTTTCATTATCAAACTAAAACTGAGCTTTACTTGATCCTCTGTTAGCAACATTTATAAGCTCCTTAAACACTCTGAGGTGTACAATGGAGTATGACTTTGTGAAAGGCACTTTTCAAATTGTGTCTAACTATGAATCAAGCAGCTCATGATGGATTCAGTAATGACCTCTAGTTATCAATAAACTGTTCTTGTGAGCAAAGGCTTTTGATTGGAAAGCCTTATTACTGAGGGAAACATCTAGTCCTGAGAGCAACTCAGGTTTCAGAAACAAATACTACAAAAAAATTATTCTATGCAAGTACTTTGTAAAATCTATAAAAGTTACATTATTCAAGAATTAAGAACGAGATCTTTTATTTCACTGATCCAGTACGCACAAGTTCAGCAGTTTGCCCTCTGATGGGGTCAGAGGCTGACATTTCAAGAATAACCTGCAAAATTAGTACACTCCTGTAGGACCCTAGCAGCACTTCCTATAGGTCATCCAGAATGAGAGGAATTTTGATGGGTCTTTTTTGTTCAGTTTTATTTATATATTAATAATAATATTTTGTTATTATCCTGTAGATCTTCAAAAAACAAATCAGGGGGAAAAAAAACCTACTTAAATGAAAAAAAGTTATGTAATTTGTCATTTGAACATTAGGAAAGTTTTAAGTTAAGGTGTAATTATACCTTTCCATACATTTCTTGTTTTTCTCAACTTTTTCCATGCTTATGATCCTGTTTAACCTTTTGTTGTGTTTCTTTTTATTTATTAGCGCCAGGTTTCATCACACTCACTAACACATTGCTTCTCTGTCTGTGAGATAGACAGCACAGAAGTTTGGTCATAAAATGGAGTGAAGACATAGATTCCAGCTCCTGTAGCCCTGAGGGATTTCCTTCACTGGTACTTGGACTTCACACCAATGCTGGTTCCTTTTCCAGTGGGGCGGTCTTACAGTGCTACCTCTGCATTGATGTTCCTGCCTAAGTAATGCAGTACTTCAAAAATAGTCTGCACTGGGGAGAAGTATTGGAAACATCTAAGATATTTGATTGAAAAGTACCTTCTCACATACTCTGGCTGCCACTAGCTAACATTTATGGAGCCTATATCTGCTGTAAAGAAGGGAGCACGCAATGGCAACAGAAGAACAGTGATGTGGTATTGAAGAATTTGGGACAAAAGTGGATGTTTTCTGCTTTTAAAAAGCAAGATAATCATTTACAGGATATCTAAGTTAATTAAATGTACCATGTGGGAGAAAAATTAACCACAAGGAAAACCATATGGATAATTATAAATGAGATTCAAATACTGATTATAGTAATAGAAGTTCACTTAAAACTCACGATCAATTTTATTGAGCCTATCTGAAGAAGACACATAGGCTGCAGTTTTAGAAGACGATACCATTGACAGCAAAGCTATTGCAAGAAGTTCACAACCCCAGTCCAACCCTCACTGTTCACTGCTTGCAATCTGCCCATCTCAGTGAGGCAGTTAACCACAAACCCACAAACTGCTGTATTAGCACAAGAGAGACCGACTCAAACAGCACCGTAGAAACACAGGGCTGTAGAAATCCTGAGCTGCTTTTATGTGCCAAGTAGGCATCTTGTGAAACTATTTCCTAAAGGCAGATCCATAACGGAATTTCAGGCATGGTGATAAATTGTCTTTACTAATACTTCTTGGCTGCCTGCATCCTGATGTGATTTAGGTCGGTATCTCAGAGTCAGAGTCTGATTCAGAAAAGCCAGATGTTAACCAGAAGGGTGCATCATAAACCCTTCTGTCCCCTGAGCACAACCTGGGACTCTATGTACGTATACTGGGTCTGCCTGGGATGGAGTTAATTTTCTTCATAGCGGCCCATTCTGGATTTGTGACCAGAATGACCAAAGAGCTATCCCATGCCATATGACATCATGCTCAGCAGTAAACGCTAAGGAAAGAAGTAGGAAGGGGAGATGTTTGGAGTTACGTCTTCCCAAGTAACTGTTAAATGTGAAGAAGCCCTGCTCTTCTGGAAATGCCCTGCTAAAGAGAAGTGATGAATGAATTCCTTAGTTTACTTTACTTTATGTAGTGAATTGTCTTTATCTCAACCCACAAGTTTTCTCACTGCTACTCTTCCGATTCTCTCCCCATCCCACTGGGAAAGAGCAAGTTGCTGTGTGGGTGTACTGGGTCAGGCTGAGCTGGAGTTACTTTCCCCATACCAGCCCTCACAGCGCTGTGCGTTGGTAGCAGCAAGGTGCTGATAACACACCAGTGTTTTGGCTACTGCCGAGCAGTGCCGGCACACATCAAGGCTGTGTCTCCAACCCTTCTTCCACCCCCTCAGCAGTAGGCGGGGGGTGGGCAAGATCACAGCCAGGGCAGCTGACCCAGACTGGCCAAAGGGGTATTCCATACCATATGACATCTGCTCAGCAATGGGAAGCTGAGGGAGAGGGGGAGGAACAGAAGGCATCCGTTTTTTCAATGTTTTGTCTTCTGGGGTAACCACTACACTTTTGGAAGCCCTGCTTCCCAGGGAGTGGCCAGACATCGCCTGCTAATGGGAAGTAGAGAATAATCTTTTGTTTTTCCTTGCTTTTTCACTATATTAAAACTGCCTTTATCTAAACCCACGATTCTGGAGTTGTCTTTTCCATCTTATTTTTTCCCTCTCCCCTCTCTGCCCTGCTGAGGAGGGGAGTGATAGAGCGGCTTGGTGGGCACCTGACGTTTAGCCAAGGTGAAACCACTACAGTGGGGTTCAGCTGCCTACTGGCATTAACTCAAAACATGTCAGAATATTTTACTCAGGATCCTATTCACTCTGAAGAGTGCCCTAATCATTGCTCATGGTCTTTCTTCCACTCTGTCTTCCCCCTTCTGGTCCAGTTAATCTTGAATTAATTTACTCATAAGAAGAATTTCAGAGAAAGCAGGGTTTCACCACTCTCTTTGGTGTGTGCACTCCTTGACTCCGATTACTCAAACTCTCCATTTGCAGAAGGACTCATGGACAAGTTCCTCCGAAAAGTGGTCCTTCACAGCACGTGCAATAGAATAGAATAGAATAGAATAGAATAGAATAGAATAGAATCATTAAGGTTGGAAGTGACCTCAAGGATCATCTAGTCCAACCATCCCCCCACCACCTATTACCCACTAAACCACGTCCCTAAGTACCACATCTAACCTTTCCAATGATGTGGAAGAAGACTCGGGCAGGAGCTTTTTAACTTTCAGACTGAGAAAGACAGAGTACTTTTCTGCAAAGCAACTGTGTTTCCATATGGGCTAAGATTGGTCGTTATCACTCACTTCTTTACCCCATTAAACCAGTGGATACCCACAGCAAGACAGAGAAGCACAAATGCACAGAGAGATATGCCTGCTGACTGCACGTGTAGGGTCTATTTGCTCAGACAACTGTAAGGAAAATAAGGTTCTCACAGAGACAAAAGAAGTAATGGACACTTTGTCACATCCTAAAATAGATGTTTAAAAGAGATCAGGTGAAAAATACATTCAAAATTCTGCCTGAACTTTACACCTGACCTTAGATGTATGAAGGATGTAATTTCTGAAATTCAGAAGATGACTTTATATATAAACAAGCAGGTCTACTTAAAATTTAGATGTTTTTTAATTCCAGCTGATGATCTGCATTGGTGAGTGTCTGCATTTTATTTACTTACAGGATCAAATTATTTGGCTGAACTTTAAACGCAAAGCCATATTTGATGGTTAGTTTTAAGGGCCTTACCCAGAAGAGCATTTAAACTTTAAAGAACTGAAGGCCTTTTCAATGTCCCTAGGACTTCAGTTTATGGCATAGTGAATTGTTGGTTTAAACGGAGATGCTTTTCTGAACTGCAAGCTGAAATCCAAGTGCTCCTTTAGGGTCCACATCTCCCTCATGCAATGTGTCAGCACTGCCACTCAAAATCAGCAATAGTTTGGTATCTATACAGTAGGGAGGGTAAAATGACCCATTGTATGTCAGTCATGAATCATATTTACTGTAACGCACACTGATAAAAATAGGAAGGTAAACGTTTCATTATCAGAAGAATCTGAATCATATTTTTAAATATTTATTAGCACACTAAATCTTTGTGTCTTGTGCAAAACCAGCATGGCACCAGCTCACACATAATGTTCAAACCTCCCTGTTTTATTATTCAACCACTGTATGCAGTTATATTTCTAACCTACTCTTTTTCATCTGTATACACTCATCAGGAGAAAAGTATCTGGGGGTCATGAGGGAATTGTGTTTTTCTCCATCAGATGCTTCAAAAGCAAATATTTCCTGCAGATAACAAAAGGAAAACAAACCAAAAACTTCTAAACAATTTTAATAGACAAGGTGGCTATGCAGCATTTTCTGAATAATTGGCACTGAAAAACTCCTAGCAAGCTTCAAAGCAAGCCAAGACTGTGTGGGAAGTTCCCCCTTTTTTTTAATGCAGCAATGTTAGAGTGTCAAGGTATTCTGTCGCGTGTTCTGAACCTCCAGTGAAGGTTTCACAGGTTGAAAGGTAGCGAGGTTAATGGTTTCTGATAAGAATAGAATAGAATAGAATAGAATAGAATAGAATCATTAAGGTTGGAAGTGACCTCAAGGATCATCTAGTCCAACCATCCCCCCACCACCTATTACCCACTAAACCACGTCACTAAGTACCATATCTAACCTTTCCTTAAACACCCTCAGGGATGGTGACTCCACCACCTTCCTGGGCAACCCGAATAATAAGGTGGTATTACAGTATGATGAGATTTTGTTTCTGATTTTTTTTTCAAACCAGCTCAAACAAAACCCACATAAAATGTGCAGTTTGTATCTTAACCAACACACTGCTTTTGAGATGTTTTGATGAGAGTGGTTAGCTCTTTGAATTTTCAAAAAATTTTTAGTAATATGACAATCTCACCACAGTCTTCCTCTTATCATGTCCTTGAGTCATGATTACTTTTCATTTATTTCATTTCATTATTGAACTATAGGGATTAAAGGAGATATTCACCTGTGTGTTGTTCTGTGTCCTCTCAGAATCTCTCCATTTTATAGAATCATAGAATGGTTTGGGTTGGAAGGGATCTCAAAGATCGTCTAGTTCCAACTCCCTTGACATGGGCAGGGACAGCCTCCACTAGACCTGGGTACCCAAAGCCCCATCCAACCTGGCCTTGAACACTGCCAGGGATGGGGCTTCCACAGCTTCTCTGGGCACCCTCTGCCAGGGCCTCACCACCCTCACAGTAAAGAATTTCTTTTTGATATTTAATCTAAATCTCCCTCCCCTCTTTTAGTTTAAACCCATTACCCCTTGTCCTATCACTCCCTGCCCTTGTAAAAGCCCTGCTCTGTCGTTCCTGTAGGCCCCCTTTAGGTATTGGAAGGTCGCAATTAGGTCTTCCCAGAACCTTCTCTTCTCCAAGCTGAACAGCCCCAGCTCCCTCAGCCTGTCCTCGTAGCAGAGGTGCTCCAGCCCTCTGATCGACTTTGTGGCCTCCTCTGGACTGTCTCCAGCAGCTCCATGTCTTTCCTTTACTGGGGACGCCCGAGCTGGATGCAGCACTGCAGGTGGGTGAAGAGCGAAAGCAGAGGGGCAGAATCCCCTCCCTTGACCTGCTGGCCATACTGTTTTTGATGCAGCCCAGGCACTTTCACCTTCTCTCAGAGTCTCTGCAATGACTCCTTATCATCACTTTTAAAAAATGCATTTTATTTATAGTTTGGATTTATACAGCTTTCAACTCCCAAGCATGGGATCAGTAATCCTTCGGTCTCTTAAAAGATTTATGTTGTCTTCTCTGAAGATCAGCCTATGGAACCAATATGCTATCTACAGTGTCAATAAGGCTTTTATTTGGACATTGCTTTTCTTTTAGCCTGTCAAAATTTTCTTTATATTTATGGTGTCATGTAAATACCTGTCAATGATAAAGAAAAATGGTGGCTTGATGATGGGTACTAAGAGTCTACTTGGGGAAAATACTTTTTATAGCAAAGTTTTTTTTAATCTAAGAAAGAGAAGAGATAACAAGATCCAGAGGTGAGAGTTGAAACTACATAAACTAATTTCAGGCTAGAAATAATGAAGAGAATTTACCACTAAGACAACTAATGCAAGCACATCACACATTTTTCAGCACTTGAGATCAAGACTGAATACCTACTTCAACACATGGAAGAATACAAAGGGAGAAAGAAACATCACCATTTTACAGTGCAATGCCTTTTGAGTTGTATTGTTAAATTACATCAATCTGGATAGCTACTGGTAATCCCATATGTCTGTTACTGCAACTGCAGTATTGACTTTATCTTTTTTACACCAGTAAGGATGAAATCTTAAAAATAAAAAACACTGAATACCAGTTTAGACTGGAGAACACCCCACTGTCAGGTCTGTGAGGGAGAATTTTGTAGCAGTTTTGGAAAGACTAGTGGGGAAAAAAAAACAGAAAGGGAAAAGTTCTGTAGAACTTTTGTCTTCAATAGATGCTTTTCGTGGAATTACTTAAAGTGTACTAGCTACCGAATCAAAGAAGGGTTCTAGGAATCACAAGAACTTATTTTCAAATCCGATGGGCTTTCTTGGAAGAGGAAAGAGTCTGCAGTTATTTCTACAAAATTCTGTCGATTAGATTTATTTAGTCACTTTTCAGTTCCTTTCACTTAAGGAACCTCGGGGAGAGCTGCCATCCAGGGCTGCTGAAGTCTACGGTTCTCAGAAAAGAAAGTTTGTTTTGACATGTGAGGGTGAAGAGACCAGAGTGCTACTGTAGCTTCTGCACATTGCTAACATACACCCTCTGACAGCTCACAGGAGGGTGATGTCGCATGCTAAACTACACAGAGCATCAAAAGAGAACATCTGGACCATGTACGACGGATCTACAGATTCATTCCTGTTACAATTTTCAATTTGATTGAAGCATTAACCTTCCGAGACCTTCTCCTATTTCTACCCATGCAAGCATGAGAAGGGTGTCATTAGCCTCCTGATTTCATCTGGTTTCCATTGCTGTTCCTTAAATGTTTCATACAGTGCAACTGAATGGACACAGGCATCCAAAATTGGCACCTGGTCCTGTGTGAAACAGAGAAGAACAAATCTTAACACTCCATCCCATGGAGTAGGTTTTACCAAAACTATTCAGCTTTTATCATCGCCAGAAGAGAGTTATAGTCTTGTGAAAAGCTATGTCAAAAATGTATTATATATAGAAGCAGCTTTTAACTTTATAGGCAAGTTTAAAATTATATATATACTCAGGAAATTAATGTGGAAATGACTCATTTACAGAAGCAATACTTGATCATGAACCTTGAGTTTTACATTCTGCTGATATCTAGCACCAACCAGGTGGGAAAACACAGCTTTAAATTATTAAAATGTGTTCTGTCATGATCAATGCAGACATAAACAGCTCTTAAAAGAGCCAAACAACCCATAATGTCTTTAAAAGGACTAATATCTCCAGACTGTCAGGTTTTTTTGCTTCGGACTTCTTGTGTTAACTTGATGTGACAAGCCGGGGTGGGATGTTATTGCACAGAACAAAGAGTGCAGGTCCCTACGCAGTGATTCATCTCACTTATTTATTATGAAACTGTTTAAAGAAAAGAAAGATCACCAAACTCTGCATGTCATCTATCTCAGTTCATATCTCAAGCGGATAATAATTATGGGTTCATATTTATCCTTCCTCTGTGTGATACAAAAACTCCAATGTTTTAGGGAAGATCAGAGATTCAGTCAGGAATAATTTTTTGAATGAAAAAATCTCATTTTATAAGCATGGAGGAAAAGATATTACATAAAAACTCTGATATTATACTGACATTAAGAACTCCTCAAAATATAGAATGTATTGTATAAATATGCCTAAATGAAAGGTATTTTTGAGGGAATTTCTTCCCCAGTGCTAGTAAACTCAGAGTTAATAGATATGATGACCATTACTTATGGCAACTTAAAAAAAACGTACTCCTGATGGATCTGGTTCTCTGTCCCTCTGATCAATCCTCTCTAAATGTAACACTTGATTTCCTGGGTAAAACTAGTTTAAAGTTTTTAAAGTTTTCAAGGTTTTCAGTAGAATAGGAAACTTTCAAAAAGTTGCAAGTAACAATTGAAAATAATCTTATATTCTTAGGAGTTCACTCTAGTTTTATGTACTCAAAAGTTTTCTAGGCACTTGGAATAACAGTTTTTGAAATCACAGTAATAAATATTTAAGGGGAAAATATTGGGAAAAAAAATCTGTCATAGGCAGGGCAAGAAATAACTTCAGAAACCACCAGTTCAAGATTTGAAAACAAAAATGACAATACCAAATCCGCACTATGAATTTTCTTCTGAATAAACTTGATCCAAAGGAGCGTGTTTAACATACAAAGACACAGAAGAGGAGGCTGCTTCATCGGAGTTTCTGAAACAGAATTTATGAGAGGGGATTTCTAATCTCTCCACTTTAAATAACTGTTGTCTTCTTTTCCTTTCTAAAATAGCTGATTTTGACTAGGTCTTTCATCACCCATTCAGCTCAGAAGTTTGTGTGTGTAAACACTGAGAGAGATGTAGATATCTATGCATAGGTTTTCTGAAAATAGTAATAGAAGGACTGACACTAGCTTAAAATGCCATTGCCTCTCATCTTTTTGCCACTGCTTAAACATCAATTTATGGTTATTCAATAGCCTTTTGTAAAGAATTGCATACACTGGAACCTTTACCACACAGATACTCTACATCTTGGAACTGGGAGACTAAGGGATTTTTCTGATGCAAACACAAACTCTGCTTATAGGAACAGAAGACACAATTGCTGAAACTATTACGTTTGTGAAGCGTTTTTAGTAGAGAATCTGATTTCTGATTCGATCTCTGCCAAAAAAAAAAAAGGACTGTATTTTTTTTCCCTTTTCTTAGAGAACCTTGTACACTCCTCATTTCTGATTAAAACCACAATCTGCTTGCTTTCCTATTACTACTTCACGGTTCCACATCTTAATTTGCTAACCATATGCTGCTCTGATCAAATCAGCAGATGTTTCTTCTCTTGAGCTCAGCCTGCAAATATCTCAGCCATGTCAGAAGAGCTATATCCCAGGAACGCTAACTAAACTAAACATGTAATAGAAACAGCTAAAACCTTTATTGGTCAAATTCCTAGGTTATTTTTATTAGAATTTCATAGCTGTCATTAATCTGATCAAAAATATAACCGTGGCTTCAGAGTTTGAAATTGTCTTTGTTCTTAGCTTCAGTGCGTCAGAATTCATCTTTGGGACACGATCCCGTTTATTATCTCAGGCACTTGAAAACCAAAGAAAGAGCAGTGTTTCTTACCAGGTGACTGGCCAGAGTCAGGCTAAGCACGCTCCCTGGGAGTATTATTTTTTGCATCATTCCTGACCTTGTATGCTAGGCCTGTCACATCTTTCTTACCCCTATCACTACGCTAAAGTACGTATCTAACATTTCAACCCTCTTTCCCTCCACCTTGCTTTATTCCCTTTGAGCTAACCATCTGTATGTAGCTGTAGTAGCTGATGAAAGAAGTTCACTGCATTATTTAGTTTTGTTTGCTTTATCTGAGTGCCGGAGAGAATACTGATGCACGTGGCTGTCTTATTCATAATACTAATTCGTAAGTCGTATCTCTTCATGTACATTTTTTACAGTTGGTGACAATGTCCTTAGGGATTTTTAAGTAATATTGTTTTCCAAAACACTATTCTTTCCTAGGCAAACTGCAAATGAGTCTGAGAAACAGTAGTTCATATACTTACCTGCAAATGAAGGAAAGGGTGCGGGATGATTTGGACCTTCAAATATCTGCACTTTTGTCTTGTGATATTGACATGCAGTAAGAAACATCTTATCCAAAATTCACTGAGGCTTTGAATTTAATTTCTTTACGTTTTGGACACACCTGTACTGATGGTCCTGTGCCAGAAATTGCCACTTCAAGAAACCATATTTACTTCTATTTCTGGAAACACTTTGACCCCCATGACCATGAGGGGTGTACTACTGATAATATGTTTATTTCTAAGGGATGCTGAGTCCTTTCCATCACCAGCATCATAACCTGCCATGTACACTTGAACATAAGTGATATTGTTCTGTCACAGTCCTTTTCATCACTTCTAAGTTCCTACCTGCAGCTCTGTTTATTTTACAATGTGCATGGCAGACGGCAAGCGTAACCTCAAAAGTTATGTGTATCATGATGCTTCAAGCTATGCCATGGCCCTAACATTTGTTTGGCATAAAAAGTAAAGTTATTCTAATACATCCAGAATCTATCCTCAAATATGTTTAACTTTAATAGTCCAGGAAGATTGTAATATGGTGGAAGGGAAGGAAAAAAACAAAACAAAACAAAACAAAACAAAAACCAGAAGAACCTTTACGAATGTGGAGGAGAACAATTAAGTAATGTTCCATAGAACCAGGTAGAAATAATAATTTCTAAAAGTGGAGACACCTTATTCACCTCACTTACTAGCAATCCTGTTGCCTTCATGCCCATTTGAATGCCTCTTCTACGTACCTATAGCACAACATAGGCTGGTTTTTTTGCTAGTCTTTTCCTGGTCATTTAGCCATATCTGCACAGAAAAAATAGCTGACCCACAGGAAGCATTCCTTTCTCTCTTCTATCTGTTGTTGGAGTTTGGGGTTTGTTGTTGTTTGGTTGTGTGGTTTTTTTTAATATTTGTTTGGGTTTTTGGTTTTTTTTTCTTTTAAACTATTATTGAGACAAACACAAATGAAGCTGCCACTAATTGGTCACTGCGAACCAAGCAGATGGTAGATAACCATGTTAAATCAACGATATTAACTTAAGGGATCAGTTTGTCAGCAAAAACCTTGGCAAAGGGTGTTTTAGCATCAGAACTTGTCGTTCACATCCTGATGTACATCTGACATTTTCCAGTGGTCAGGAGTTGAAGGCATCCAGCTCTGACTGGGTAAAAACAATTGTGTAGGCCAAAAGATAAATTCGCTTATCTTTCCTAAACTTCTAGCAATTCTAAGTTTAAAGAAGAAACCTCTTCTACTGGATCACTATCCCATGTAACTGGATGTTGTGGTAGGTTAAGCTGAGAACAGTTAAGCTGAAGAAAGAAGTCTGAAAATCTTCATGAAAAAGCACCTTTTATTCCTGCACCTTGAAAGATCTAGCAAGATAGAGCTCTGATCAATAATGAAGGATATAGGAATAGATTTGGCAGAACTAAAAAACAGCATGCATGTGAAAGGTGCTGCATAAGATATTGTTCTTTCTTCTTGGAGTCATTAATGGCCACATACTTTCTCCCTCATTCATGAGGGGTACATCGATAATCAACCGACTCATGAAAGGAAAACAACAAAGCCCAATATACAGTTAAATACACAATATTTCTTTTATCATAAAAGATTGCACTTTGCTAGGAAGAGAAACCATCAGCAAGCTCAGAAATGACAAATACAATTCAGTTTATTCACAGTGAGATGAGCAGTTCACTTTTGGCAGTTTCAGGTTATTGAACTGAAGAAAATGGACACAGTTCCTTTCAAAGCTAAGAAATGCTCTTTGACAGGTGATTAATATGGCCATCAAAATAAGCACATTTAAAAAAAAAAACAAAAAACAAAACAAAAAAAAAACCCAGCCCACAAATATTGGGATTGGATGGGTCAAAACTTTTATGCTACGTCTAACCCTGTAAGTCCAGGGTCAGAGCTTGCAGTCCAGTGGGATTTAGATGGGTGACAGAGATCTAAAGTGAATAACAATGAAAAATAGTGGGGGAAGTTCTGGTCAACATGAGATTAATTCCTTTGACAAGTATAATGTTTTCTATAACCTCTGTTTCATGGTTGAGCATTTTTAGTGTAATTAACTTTCTATAATAAATGTTGAGGAATTCCCAGACCATGTGTGGTAGAAATAAATTTTGATAAAATGCATACTTCACCTCATAATCAGAGGCAATTAAGAGGGTAACTATTTTAATACACAGGGGCTTACACATATTTAATACCCCAAATGTAAATAAACCCAAATAAGAAATTTTAATTTACTTTTGGTTTTCTTCTGAGTCTCTTGAGAGATACCAATATACACTTCTTTAGGGGTAGGAATGGAAGATTTTTAATGATAATTTTCTGTCTTGTTACGTGTATTTCAGCTCTTTAATGACTTGACTGCAATGCAATTAGTGCTAACTAAAATAGATCCCTCTAGCATTTTACTTATTAGCTGCAGTTTTAAAATAAGATCAAAAGGATGATGCTGGCTGACATGTTGGGTAGGATGAGCTTGACCCTAATAAGTTCTGTTATATATTAACCACCAGCAACTATGTCTGATAACAAAACTGACATTTTCTTATTACCTACATCTTCTGATGTTCACTCACTCTATGACTTGACCACAATGCAACTGCTCAACACTTGAGTTACCTACATCCTGTTGACTGACATCTCAGTTCACCTCTGATGCGGTCTGAAACTGAAATTCTTATGACAAGAAGAGAGACTCACCCCAGCTTTTATTACTATACTACAAGACAAATAACAGATAAGAAAACCAAAGATAGATAAAGATAAAAATATAGAACTATTGATATAACTGGAACCTTACCTGAAGGCAAAAGAGTGACAACAATCTATTTTGTTCCTATGAGGAATTTTAGAGAAGTTAAACAATTTTGTATACAATAACGTCACATTCTCACCCCGTACCATGAGTCAATGGTAACGCACTTTACAGACTGAGAGAGGGGGGTTCATCATCTATAGAGGTGGGACACTGTGGTGGGGGCTGGAAAAATAGTCTTTGACTTGTACAAGGCTTATCATAGGATATTTAAGAGAGCAATCAAAGGTGGAGGAAGAGACGGGTCAAGGTAAAGAAATGTGGGGAAATAGAAGGAGAAGAAGGATAAGGGCTGGTTGCATGAAAACAGGCTGCTAGTTGGTGTGTTTGTCCTGCCATACCCTGCAGCTGGTAGGTTCAGTTGCACTGTCTTCTCACTGAACTCCATTTCTAGCTATTTTCTTGCGTGAAGGGTTCTCTATTCTACATGCGTGCATGTATATGGGGCTACGAGTGCCACCAGAGGGGGTAGGACCTGGGATCATAGCGGTCCATATGTCTGTAGTGCTGACTGGAATGATCAGAGCACTTGTACATCATGTTGGGTACATATGTCAGTGGGTGATTGCTAACAGACCTCAACCCAGATTAACCAAGTGAGAAGGGCTAGGTGCCTGGGAGCCAAGTGTTGGGGTGGCTGTGAGTCTGGGCTGGATACAGGAGGGACCCAAGGGGCTGTGAATTGGCTGCTGGAGGAGTCCCAGCTCATGACCATGGTGTCTGAGGGCCAAATAAGACACCCGTCTACATACTCCAGTCCCTGTACATGAGGCAACTGGAGAGAAGAGGATCTAGGGTAAATTACTTTGTAGCCTTATGTAAGGTAATTCACTGGAGAGGTCCACAGCTCATGGACACACACACATGAATGATGGGGATCTCTGCCAGCAGCTGGACTGGGGCTGCAGCTTCAGAAACTCATCTGTTCAGGGGGCAGCAGTTGAGGAGACTGGGATCTAAGGGTAGCTACTGGGTTGACAGGGTCTGACCCAGCTGCTGGGGGGGATCTGCGTTGCACATAAGTATCTACGTGGGTATATTTCCCACTAGGAGACCTTCAACCTGATGAGACAGGTGAAGGAAGAGGATGAGACTGTTGATGTTGTTTGTGTGAGTGCTTAGTGTTTTCCTTTGTCACGTGTATGTGTGTACACGTGTACTGTATGCATGTGTTTACGTGTGTACCTATAGAGAATAGATGCTCAGCTCGACTCCTCGCTAGAGCTGGGAACAGGGAGCTGTGGTATCCTCACATCTGCCGGCCTCCCAGATTTCACAATTTCTACTAGAAAGACTCTGACTCATCCAGAGCTACGAAATGGATTTAAAAAAAGAATATAGGACAAAATCCAACCTATATTCCATTATCTATTCACTACGGTTTTTTTCTTCCTTATATAACATGGAAGTTTATGCCCTGGATGGTTTAGATGATTATTAGTTCTTTAAGAATGGAGATGTTTCTATACAAATTAGCTATAGAAAACAGATGTTGATAGTTCTTGGAGTCTGTAGCCCTGTAGTACAACACTTCTGTTCTTCATAACAGGCCATAAACATTGTGCTGAGCTTGCAAGGCCTCAGGACTGAGACTTGCCAAATCTGCTCTCACTGAACCTTCTTGAGTTTCACTTGGTTTAGTTATGACAGCAATTTCTTCTGTAGACCAGGTGTCTATCTATATATAATTTGTAATATTTTTTTATCTTTGTGTGATATGACTATAGTTTCATATAAACAGAAATAACAACCAGATATTCCAAATAGAATGAGATATTTAAGACTTTAACATGATGATGTAGCATAAAGAAATACAAGCCTGCTAGGAGAGCAGAGGCCTTGAGAAGGGGAGACACAGGACATGGCACAGAGGAGCACAGGCAAAGGATGCTAAGAGATGGGCACAGCCTGGCATTAGAGGCAGCTCACCCATGGTCAGTTAAAGAAATGCAGACCTGGAGCTGAACAAAACCGAGTTTAGGGGTAACAAAGAATGAAGTCATATCTGACCATACCATGCACAGTAAATTTGGATGTAATGTAGAGCTGCAGACAGATGAAGAGCTGGTGTAAAATCATGTTAGCAAACATCTGAAAATGGACCCCAGGAGGATCCTTGGGCAAGGAAGAGAAACCCATCAACATGAACATCGTATTCCTCTTGGGGAAGGACTCCAGATAGTGACTATATGCTGTAACACCATCCCAAACAACAGCCTCAGGAATGAAACTGTCAACCTTGGGACCCAGAGGAGCAGGGGAAGGATGTGAACAGCACCAGGACAGGGGGTAGGGAATGAGAAGCATGTGTATAACAGTTTTAACTGCATAACTCCTTCTTTTACTGTAACATTTAGATCTCAATAAATGACATTTCCTGGATTTGGCTGTGGAGATTTCACTTATATAAACAATAAATTCTTGGGTTCATGCATATATAAAAAAGTGTGATTACTCTTTTCCAATAAACAAGATTTTAAGCATAACATTCTCACCTGAAAGTTACCAAAATTACTGAATTATACTGTCTGGAATGAAATCTGTATTGGGCCCAACAACAGTGCATGATTTCAAAAAAAACTGAATCAAAGGATGAAAGAAAATTAATCTTTTAAAAGCCCCATGAGAAATATAATAGTAACTACAGAAGCACTCGAAGAGCAATATTATTCACGTAGTGCATCACTGATTTTAAATTTGATCTAGAGGCAAGATTTTCAACTCGTCTTTAACTAGGCATCAATTTTATACACGTATCTTTGTAGACACAAATAACTACAGACACATTTTATGCTTGCTGTGATACAAAGAACCAAAATCAACTAAGTAGCTCATGTAAAGCAAAGCAAAAAAAGAATACAAATGTAATTGGAGAAGACAATAACCACTGGGCCATGGATAACCACAGGTTTAGCTCATTCAGACCTTATAGTGGTGTGTACTTTCACCTGAAGACAAAAGCAGCCGGTGTTTTGTTCCCACTTTTGAAAATAACTGTTGGTAGCAGGGGGTTTAAGTCGCAAATCCTTACTTGGAATGCAGACACTAATCATGTGCACACTCTCCATAGATCATAGCACAAAGTAAAATGGGGAAGTGAAAAGCGGAAAGCAATGATAATTTCTTTAGACTAATATATTTCAAGTCATATTTCCGTT
Source organism: Psophia crepitans (assembly GCA_013399095.1). Taxonomy (NCBI): domain Eukaryota; kingdom Metazoa; phylum Chordata; class Aves; order Gruiformes; family Psophiidae; genus Psophia; species Psophia crepitans. The sequence goes on along the minus strand of VWZZ01002240.1, from coordinate 282,741 downwards.
CATTAAGGGCATGCCAAAAGCAGCTATTCAGGCTCAGCTGAAGGTTGCTAACGTTTTGTGAAAAGGGGAAATTATTTCATTGAATGTCCCTGCTTGATCATTTGTTCCTATCTGATCATGTCCCTAATATTTGTTGCCACTTAAATATCTCCATGTAAGTGGCAGCAACTGATTTGCTCATCTTAAAACAGCTTACCTATTCATTCCTCGTCCAGGATACCTTCTTCTTTTTTTGGGGGGTGTGGGTGAGGGGTGGGCAGGGGCGTCAGGACATGGTCTGAAGTAGGAAGTGATTTAGGGACTTGACTGATTTGTCTGTGTAAACACAAGCATCTCCTGCCATTTGAGATGCTCTCCCTTTTGGCTGTCACTTAGGGGATGTGTGAAGGATCTTCTCTAAATCCCATGGTTTGTCTGCCAGCCGATGTGAATGCCTCAGATATGCCAGGATACCTCTTAAGGCACCTAGAAATGTCATTACATACCTCTGTTTAGGCACCTGAATTAATCCCACATGGTCTCAAATCACTTAAAGCGGGAATGAATGACAACTGACAGCGTCAGAGTAAATCCTTTGGTAAGTCGTTATTTCTGGAGCTGAATCCTAATTGGGTTCTCAGCTAAAATTCCCTGCATTAGGAAAGATGCCAGTGAAATCACCAAAATTATGTCAATAAGACCAAGATCATATCTTGGAACAACCTAAAAATATTATTTTTAGGTTTTCCTTCCTGGGCTACTTCAGTTTTAGGGTTTCTGAATGTCAGCACATCAGTCTGGGTCACAACTCCCTTAAATCTATCTTTCTTGCAAAGCTTTCAAACAAACAGTTCTTTTCCTTGCTCTCTTTCTCTCCAGAAGTACATCTACATATATTTTCCAAGGCTATTGTCGGCCTCTTTGCTTTCAGAGGCCTGTTAATCTTTTCTTGCTATTGAACTTGCTCTCTTTCAAAAGTGGCCACTGCAGGATATTACACAAGAATGAAAAAAAGAGAAAACCTCACATCACACATCGTTGCATACCAGCAGGAAAAATGTGTGTGTCATCAACTCGCTGAATGCTTGTTATCAGAAAGCTTTTACTATACTAGGTGATGTCAGTGGCAACAATTCATAACTTGTATGTGGGTGGTCAGGTGAACATAAATATATTTTCATAACCCTCCACTGCAAGCTCAGAGGAATCACCTTAGATGTGGACTGTAAGACGGAAATTTCTACATGGGAGCCTATACTTGCTGTAGTGTTGAGACAAGGGTTAAACAGACATGAGATGCAAGTAATGTGGTGATAATAATAATAATAATAATAATAATAATAATAATAATAATAATAATTTCTACTCTAATAATCCCTCAAAGTATTTAGGAAAATCAAGGATGAGTTTTATACCAGTCTGCATATGCAAAATAAAACCCAAGTTTCCAAAAATACACCCACGTTTCCAAATCTTATCCTTATAAGGTAAGAGAGAAAAATGTGTGAAAAAGAAAACATTATGAATTTCCTTTCTACTTTGCAGTCAGTAGCAAAGAATCTGAGAGTTCAAGGGTGTGAAAAAATATGTCTGAAATATATGTCATGACTGGGATATGAACACAGTTCTATCAGTCCTGCATAGATTAAGATGAGACAAAGCTCATACCCATTACAACAGCCCAAACTGCATTGTTAGATGAAAAAAATCATAGAATTATAGAATCCCTAAGGTTGGAAAGAACCCCCAAGATGATAAAGTCCAACTGCCAACCTAACACCATCATGCCTACTAGATCATGTCCTGGAGTGCCATATCTACACGTTTTTTGAATGTCTCCAAGGATGATGACATAACTAACCTCTCTGGGCAGTCCATTCCAACACCTCACTACTCTTTCTGTGAAGAAGGTTTTCCTAATATCCAACTTAAACCTCCCCTGATGCAACTTGAGGCCATTCCCTCTTGTCCTGTCGCTTGTTA
>VWZZ01002240.1:269805-280375 GCA_013399095.1 Psophia crepitans | reverse complement strand
TTTATTTTATTTTATTTTATTTTATTTTATTTTATTTTATTTTATTTTATTTTATTTTATTTTATTTTATTTTATTTTATTTTATTTTATTTTATTTTACTGAATCTCTCAGCAGGAACTTGGACATGAGAGTTCTTGCCATCTGGTGTAATAACGAAGTGTTTACTCCCTGAGGTAAAAACACTTAAACACACTCCTTTTTTCTCCATTTTTGCCTGAGGACATGAACTGTGATAAAGTACACAGAAAGGGATTTTGTCTTTTCTTTTTCAAATGTGGCAGACTGATATCAACGTCATGTGCATCCCAGTGGATGGATTCATGTATATGTTCATACATTAATCTCATTAGTAACTAAGTCAATAGGAAAAGTCAGAACAATTTTCAGCACTGCAAAGTGCCTGGAAAAACTGAACATTGAGCAAAAATAGATAAAACAAAAGACAACTTCATATATCAGTCAAGTTAAAGAAAATAAAGTATTTGTCCTAGTCCCCACTGAAAGCAGCAATTGATCTTCTGCCAAAGTCAACATGGTGACAGTTTTGCTTGAGGCTGACATTGCATTGCTATCTAATCCTTATTTTGCCACTGTCCTGGTTTTGGGAGGAATAATTTTCTTCCTAGCAGCGGATATAGTGCTGTGTTTTGGATTTAGGGTGAGAAAAAAGTTGATAACACACTGGTGTTTTAGTTCTTGCTTTTCAGCTTCTCATACTGTCCCTTCAAAGAGAAGGCAGGAGGCACACAAGAAGCTGGGAAGCGACACAGTCAGGACAGCTGACGCAAACTGGCCAAAGGGATATTCCGTATCATACAACGTCATGCTTCAAATATGGGGGAGTTGACTGGGAGCTGGCATGGCTTGGTAACTAGCTGAGCATTGGCTCTGGGTGGTGGTGAGCAATTGTGCTGTGCATCACTTGGTTTTGTATATATTATTATTATTTTCGTCATCATCATCATCATCACCATTATCATCATTATGATTACTCCTAATAAACTGTCTTTATCTCAATCCACAAGTCTTAGCTTTTTCTTTTCATTTCTCTCCCCCATCCCACTGGCAGGGAGAGAGCGAGAGCATGGCTGTGTAGTTGTTTTAGCTGTCTACTGGGCTAAACCACAGCAGCTATTCCTATCCCTTTTCATTCCTGACGTATCATATAGGAATTATCACTCTCTAAATATTTTGTAAAATATTTTGGTGCTATTTAATGAGTAGTAGTTGGTCATTATTTTGAAATCGTGAATTGTGATTGTCTGGAAGAGAATCACCATTTTTTCACTTGTTATGTTTTTCTTTCTAGCAATACATGTCTCTTCATATACTTTGGAAATAGAATAGAATAGAATAGAATAGAATAGAATAGAATAGAATAGAATAGAATAGAATCATTAAGGTTGGAAGTGACCTCAAGGATCATCTAGTCCAACCATCCCCCCACCACCTATTACCCACTAAACCACGTCCCTAAGTACCATATCTAACCTTTCCTTAAACACCCCCAGGGGCCGTGACTCCACCACCTCCCTGGGCAACCCGTTCCAATGCCCGACCACCCTTTCAGAGAAGAATTTTCTCCTCATCTCCAACCTGAACCTTCCCTGGCGCAACTCTTCAGGAAGTCTTAGCCTAGTCTCTATTTCAATCCAAAACAGGGAAGTGGTGGTTTTTTAGACTATCTGTCCTTGAGACTCAAATAATTTTTTTTTATTTCTCTTTCAAGACATCCTAATGAGCCTTGTGAGTATGTTTTCTTCTTTCTAAATGTCATAGCACACCTGGAGGGGCCAGATACTCAGCTGGCACCGGCAACCTTAACTCTCCTGAAATCAATGAACCTGTATTCGTCTATGCCTACCAGACATTAGGAAACCCTCCTAAACATACAGATTTGAGAACAGCAACATCATATTGAGCAGATATTTAAAAGAAGTTAATTTATCTTAAATAAGTTCTCTGTATTAAAAACATATATTTGCATGTATATCCTGGGGACTACAGAAAAATTGGAGAGGGACTGTTTGTCAGGGAGTGTAAGACAAGAAGCAATGGGTTTAAAAAAAAAGTGAGTAGATTTAGAGTAGATATAAGGAAAAAAAATTAATCGTGAGGGTGTTGAGGCCCTGGCACGGGGTGCCGAGAGAAGCTGTGGCTGCCCCTGGATCCCTGGTAGTGTTCAAGGTCAGGTTGGATGGGGCTTTGGGCACCCTGAGCTGATGGGGGCTGTCCCTGCCCATGGCAGGAGGGTTGGGACTGGATCTTTAAGGTCTCTTCGAACCGAAACTATTCCATGAATCTATGATTCTATGATTGTATTAAAAGTAGGAAGGTATTTTAGCCTTATCGCAAAATTCCTTTAACCAACAACAGGTAAGAGTCCATATTGGATAGAAGTCTACAGCATAAAAAATATTTTAAAAGAACGGAAGTGGTGCAGATTCTTGTAAGTCAACATATTTCAAGAATATGTTGGTATGTGCCTTCTAAAGTAACCATCTCAATTATATGTAAAGCTTGGACTGCTATTTTCTTTCAATGGATTTTAGGCAAATTCTGCTCTGAGGGGAAAAAAATAGCTTATCTTGAAAAAAGTGCACAAAGTCAGACAGAAAAAGGGTGACAAATTCTTTTAATGGTAGGAAAGCTGGCTTAGGGACTTCTTGTACCTTGCACCAAGCACGTGCTAAGTGGTTTCAAGTCAGTCACTGTGACCAGGAGAGTCAAGAAGGAAAAGAAGGAAATTATATGTCGAGAAAAGTGTCCCAAAAGCACTTGAAAATTATGTAAATTAATGTTGAAAGCTTCAGTAATAACCCAGGCCAACATGTCCTTCCACTCAGCTACGTAGAAAAGAGGGGAAGTTTTTGCATCACCAGGCTTTTTAAATGTAATGTTTGACAGTAGTGAGGAGGTGCAGGATTTACTGAAAATGCATAAATTACATCTCAGCTGTGTAGAGGAAGATGGACTTGTTCTGAACGACATCCTGCAAGTACTGTGTGAGTGTAAATTCTGCAAAATGCTTAAAGGAAGCATGGTTGTGGGGCCTGATCTTTAAAGTCCCTGAATGAGTTGGAAGATGTACTGAACAGTTTTAATCATTGCTGACTCTGAAGTATGGGCAAATAGAGGAGGGGAAAAGCAGCATCTGCCCCCTGACATCTGTCTAGATATCACAACACAGTGCTGGGAAAGGTACCTAAGTGGCTTCTGAACTATCTCAGCCAGAAGGAGAAATAAGGTATCAGAGTTATGTATACCCCACCCAGAGAAATTAGAGCCTGCAGAGGTGTTTTGGGACATGGGATTATTTGATTCAGTTAAACTGCCTCTGGCATCCCAGCTAGCAAAAGACAATTTGTGTTTGGACTAACAATAGTTCTCAGTGCTTCAATTATCTCATATTATGTCCAGAGTCCCAAATGCACATTCACTGCAAAATTGTGCATTAAGCTGTATCAACCCTTTTTCTGGTTCAGGTGTATTGCTTATGTCTAATACCTACAGCATATTATGTGCAGACACCTCCAGATCAAGAGAAAAAATACTTTTTTCTTTTTAAAATATGTATCTAATAAAACTTCAGTAAAACTACACAATTTGGAGGAAAACAAAATTTTAACATGTTCAACAACCCAAATATTTTTTCTAGAGCATAGCCTCGGTAAAAATAAGAAAGGAGGTTTAATCTATCAATGTTTTTTTTACCATCTTACATGACACATAGGGCAATGTGAAAGCCCATCTCTACAATCTAAATGGAAAATCTGTAATATCAAAGTCTCACCTGTTATCACCAATAAGCATAGTTCGTAAGAAGCTAATGAGGATAACCATGCTCTAAAATGAAAGTGGAAGTTCATTTTTCTTTCCCTGATTCAACATCAGAAACCAGTACTGTTAAAGCTCTTTATTTTCATCATAAATAGAAATAGAAACGATGTGGTAGAAATCCAAGTTTTTGAAGTATTTGTTTTCATTTTTTCTCCTGGAACAGCTGAAGGTGAGCTTGGCCTTGAGGAGCTTCTCTAGGGGAAGGACTGTTGGCTGGACCTGCTACTACTGAACTAGAGCTGGTGAACTCAGCCAGCACCACGGGAGTGTTGTGGTGTGGGGGCAGATAAAACACAAAACTCAGAAAGGCAATGTTTATCATGGTAGGTGGCTGATGAGGCTCAGACGATCAGGAGCCAGCAAGACTGATAGAAAAACAGACCTAAAAAAATCTTAAAATCTCAAAAATAAGGTACTCCATGTATGGAGAACAGATTAGTATGCTTAAGAGTTAGATTTTTCTGAGCCTGGACAAGAAACTAAGAGTGGGCTGAAATTGAAGCATAGAGAAGGAGCCAGTGTTTAAAAAATTTAGTGGCAACCCCAAAACACTGAGCAAAATTTGTAATGTTATGAACTGAGCCCCAAAGAAAGGTCGAGTTCCTTACGTATTCTGCACAAGGAAGGGGAAGCACAAGTGTATGTTACAACCAGGAGGACAAGATTCTACAGTTGAATTCTGTTAGTATCCAGTAACCTTAATAAGTATGACAACCTTACCCCATATATTAATGATCATTTCCATTTTGCAGCAAGAGAGCAGAAACAGTGATGTTAAGCACTCAAATTCACACCAATAACCATATCCAGACTGCTAGTTCCTTAATGACAAAACCAATGCCTTAATCACTTCTCTTCCCTGATTTCCATTTCTCCATATGCCGCATTTTATGACCATAATCAAGTCCCCTAACTTATGTGTATCATCATTTAACCATCTATCATTTAAAGTATTTGCCTCACAAAGGCTGCCGGAGACAAACATTCCATGAATCATTAAATACTTTCATTAGAAAATCACTCCAAACATGACTATTATTATTAGCTGTATTAATAATAATTAGTAATGGCCATTAGATGAGATGTTTGTAGTGCTCATGATTCTTTTTACTAAAGAGCATCTGTCTTCTAGAGAACTGTTGAAAGCTGTCAGGTGGTCTTAATGACACACATTCATCCTGAAGTTATAATGGACCATAAAGTGAAGTTCCACAAGATGCTAAATCTCCGGTCTAAAATGTTACACTTACATAAGCTTTTTATTTCCAAGACAAGTTTAAGACACTTAAAATAAGTGTTTAATAAGTGATAAGCATGTAAATGAGTTTCTTGCTTTCTCAAAACCTATAGGAATGTATCATCATTAAAATGAAACTGTAATGTCTAATAAATGAAGCTTAGGTATTAGACCAATTCTAAGAGATATCATAAAAGATTTTTCTCCTGAGACGTGGGCACAGAGCACTGAATGACAATATAAATACACAGAGGGATTAGAACGCAATTGTCCTATGGAGCAGGACTTGGTTTTTTTAAATGTGATTTTCTTTGTCTAAATAAGCTGCAATTTTGCATTGCAGAAAGCAAACTTCTCCTTTAAGTACCGTCAATAAAACTTCCAGGTGACCTTTTCACGCCTTCTATAAGGAAGCTAAATGTTACTCACTTTTCACATTCAATAAAAACTATTACTGTGTTCTAGTTCAATGCATATCTGTGTCAACATGGGGGAAAGTCACTTTGCACTACGTGTTAATCTTGCCTTTAAAGTTCATTTCCAAGCTTTCAGGTTGCTAAATGTGTCACCTTGGTTTATTCATGAGCCCCACGTGGTGTGTGACAAAGTAACTTGAAGTTCATCTGAAGGTCTTCAGATGTTTGGATCTTCAGATCTATTTGTCACATGTTTTCCATTTTAAAAAAATAGCCAAAAGCAACCAGAGGATATTCTTCATTTAGCCTAATGCTATACAGAATGGCATTGAGTTCCAAAAAAAAGGGATGGTTATTCTGGCTGGAACTTTAACTGATGCAAAGTGACACAATAGCGTTGTCTGCAGCAGAGCTATAGTCCCCAGCTAAGAATAACTGGGCACTTCTGATGTGTCTCTGAATGATGATCCTGCTCAACACTTTCAGTGACTGAGGACAAGTTACCAAGTTTGAAAATTCCTTGGAGAATCCTACCCACTGCATTTTCCTCATCAAATTTTCTTTAGATGAGACCCTCTATTTACCTGAGATCTTAATAAGTAACACTGTGCATATGAGCATATTTCTAAGCAGAATACTCATGGATATAAGAACCCTGCTGAAATTATTATTTTTTTTTTGGTCCAGGCAGCCACCTGTAGCAAAGTATGGCTGAAGGCACAGAGTGAAAAGCTAAAGCATAGAATGGTTTGGATTTGAAGGGACCCTTAAAGATCATCTAGTCCAAGCCCACTGCCATGGGCAGGGACGTCTTTCACTAGATCAAATCAAAACTCTACCCAACCTGACTTCAAATATTTCCGGTGATGGGACATCAACAACTTCTCTGCACAACTAGTTTCAGTGCCTCACAACTCTCATAATAAATCAAAAAATATTAAATAAAAATCTTTCTTCATTCATTTAAAAACTGTTGCCCCTTGCCCCGTCATTACAAGCCTTGGTAAAAAGTCTCTCTCCGTCTCCCTTAAAAGATTCTTTTATATATATAGAAATGACACAATAAGGACTCCTTGGAGCCCCCCAGGGACAAGGTAAACAAAACTTTTACTGGAGTCAGGCTTCCTCTCATATGGACCATTAGACTGTAGATATCCACTTTTCAGCTAGTTGCCCTATATTCCCTTTATACCAATGAAAAGAAATAGGTGTCTTTAAACATATCTAGTTTTGATGTGTATTTTTGGCTGAGATAAATCATACTCCAGAAGTGCCTATGTCTCTCAGGAACTATAAAAGAAACCATTATAACTAGCTCCCACCCTGCAAGCCCTGCCTTTTCATCCCTTAGTCCTTGAAGGTAGGTTTCAGAAAAGTTTGAAACTATGGAAAAGTCCTCCCTTTACTGGAGCTGTCAGAATTCCCCTTTTGCTCTACAGCAGGAAGTCTTTTGGAGCTGTTTGCTCTAAGTTTGCTATATGGAGGCCTTTGACAATTTTCGTGCAATTACAATATTGCTCAAAAGGTCTTGTACATTAAAATCACTTATGTAAGCGCTGAGAATTCATATTTCAGGTTCTTAAGGCTCTAACGATGTAGACACATCATAGCTTATATTCTCCTACAATACCATCCCAATGTCATTCTTAAAAGCATTTGGAAATTGTTTCTATAGTACATGACGTGCAATTAAATATATGAAGAAGCTCTAAAAATTCTTAGAAATATGAGTAGTTAATGTCTCAGGTGTGTACATTTCAATTGGTTAGTCTTAGTGATCTTAAATGCTCTGAGATATCCTGAGATAAAGACAGTGTGTCCCCAGCAGAAGTATGAAACAACAGAAATCTTGCAAAATACGAATGCATATGAAATAAGAATTAGATTTCCAAACATTTTTGGAATCTCTGTTAGCACAGTGAAGCAACAATAGATTTTTAAATAGTCATTTTCACCGGTGATAATTAATTTAAGTTTAATTACGCTGATTACTGGACTTGAACCTGATTTGCAAAAGATACTCCTCTTCAGTGGGCTCTGTGCAACTTCACCCCTCTATCATTAAAATCTTTCTTGGCATCTGACTTTCACCTTCACCCAGCAAGCCCAAGGGATGCAGTCAGGTGCTCATGAGACTGTGGATTTGGACCATGTGTGGTAAAAGCAAGGGAGGCTGGCTATGTGCATTTGTAGAGAATCTTGGTGGAACAAGAGTGTCCAGAGAAGGGCAACGAAACTGGTGAAGGGGCTGTAACACAAGTCTAATGAGGAGCGGTTGAAGGAACTGGGCTTGTTTAGCCTGGAGAAGAGGAGGCACAGGGCAGACCTTATTGCCCTCTACAACTACCTGAAAGGAAGTTGTGGTGAGCTGGGGGTCGGCCTCTTCTCGCAGATAACTAGTGACAGGACAAGGGGGAATGGCTGCAAGTTGCGCCAGGGGAGGTTCAGGTTGGAGATGAGGAGAAATTTCTTCACTGTAAGAGCGGTCAGGCATTGGAACGGGTGGCCCAGGGAGGTGGTGGAGTCACCGTCCCTGAGTGTGTTTAAAGACAGGTTGGATGTGGTACTTAGGGACATGGTTTAGTGGGTCATATAGGTGGTAGGGGGACTGTTGGACTAGAACTTGGAGGTCTCTAACTTGAGAAAGGATCTACAGGAAGAGGCACAAAAACTTTAGTATAAATCAGTGTGTGGAACATTAAGTTTTCAAACATCTAATCAGTTCTTTCTATTTTTCTCATTTACATTTTTGATTCTAACTGGAAGTAAAAATAAACAGCCTTATTTGCTGTCACTGGCTAGAAATGTAAATGTTTCCTTCTGCCAAGGCTACCTGTACCTTGACATTTACACCATGTGCCCATAGATGACATGCCACTTAGGAAAAGTTAGTTAAAGAAAAGAAAGCCAGGATCAGAAAATAATGTATCCGCAGTTCTTCAGTGTATACCACTGCCTTCTGGTACAAAGCAAAACTCTGAGCATTCAGGTTTGTGAGGAATCCTCTCCCTTTGGTTCAGACATCTGTAGAAGAGCAGTACCTGGCTCCTCTTGTACTCAGCCTTCCCCTCTCTATAAGAACTTGCCAAAGTTTTTTATTAGCAAGTAGTCTCAAAGACATACTGACAATATCATCAGCAGATACCAGAGTTCTGCCAAATACCCTAAATCATGGATTTTTTTTTTCTGGTTTACTACACAAAGTACTGAACAAACATAGCAACTCAAAATTAGTGTTCAGATGAATTATTAGAAATATGAGCACTTCTTATGGGTAGAATGAAAGGCTTCTTGTTATCTTTTTTTTTTCCTTCTCACAGAAGTCTAATGTCTGATAGCTTAAGAAATAGTAACCATAATTACACTGCAATCATGTTTTCATGAACATCAGCATTAATTGACTAGTAAAATGCCAGACAAAGCTAAAAGGAATCTTTTAATTATTTCAAAGAGTATTCATTCAGATTCTTTTGAATGACTGTAAAACCATCATGTAAGACTAAAATATATTTCTGTGGTGTGGGCAGGGTTAGGTTGCAGCATGTGGGGAAGGTTAGGTTGGAGATCAGGAAAAGATTCTTCACCCAGAGGGTGGTGGGGCCCTGGCACAGGCTCCCCAGGGCAGTGGTCACCGCCCCGAGCTGGGCTGAGCTCAAGCAGCGTCTGACCAACGCTCTCAGCAATCTGCTCTGATTGAGCTGGTCCTGTGTGGAGCCAGGAGTTGGACTGATGGTCCTTAGGGGGACCTTCCAACTCCAGATATTCTATGATTCCATGATTCTGTGTGCAGTACAGAGAGAAAATTGTCTTAAGTCACGCTATATATAAATAAATAACAGTAGTTTCTCCCCAGCAGACGAAGTCATAGAATCATGGAATCATGGAATCTTAGAATCATAGGCTGAGAAGAAGGGAAAATCCTCCATTCCCCGCCAAAAAAAACCACAGTCCCAAAAGAATAGCTTTAGGACTTGAACATGGCCTCACTAACTTATGGATGAAAAGCTGTCAATTCCACAAAAGTCATTGAAACAAAATCTATATATTGTACGATGAATGATGCAGACACTGAGAAACAGGACTCAGTGGACAGAGAAGCTTTGCTCATGTACTAGCCATCATCTGAATCTATATGACCATCCTTAACGTCTATATTTACAGCTTTCTTCCTCTAGTGTTGACTAGGTCATCTCACAGATGCAGAACGCAGAGTTTGCATTCCCTTCCATTGAGCCTCAGAAGTGAAAACAAAGAAGTATGAAGCCCATGGGTTACAAGTGTGACATTTTCAAGTATATTTTTGGTCACTTATTACAAATGCACAGCTGAATGTGAACAAAAGATTGCAAATGTTGCAATGTTTTGCGTATTTCTCCACACATTTCGACCATAATAAAACTGTGTTAAGATTTTACCAGTGAACTTTTGGGCGTCTTCTGGGAGTAAATGAAAAGCAAAGCAAAACCAGGTAAACATCTGGTTGTGAACGTCATCTAAAGTTTACTGCAAATCTTCACACATCTGGAGTGTATTCAGTTGGGTGCAATATCTCAGCTGGGAGTGTAATATTTTAATATGCATTTGATTTCCTGTGTAGTAGTAACACTTTGCCAACAGATATCAGACTTATCAAAGAGATATTTATGTTTTCATACTTTCTCTTTAACATCCTGTAGCTCCCCTCACAGTGTAGTAAAGTGTAGTGTAAAGAATCAGTAAAATGAGTTCCTCAACAACTAAAGAACTACATCCTTTTTCCCACAGCCCCATTCCTAATCATTTCGGAATGATAGCAGGAAAAATAGCTGTACTTCAGGAACAGCAGACAGAGAAAAAGCCCAAAGTGTCATTCATCTTGCTTACTTCACATTATTCGAAGTGGCTGAGAGGACAAAACCAGCAATTTCTTTCCCAGTGGTGCTCAATACTGCAGTTGCAGAATGCAGTGCAAGTGGTAGTGAACGTATTTCCACAGCTCACCTTGAGTGGTGGCAGAGGAAAGGAAGAGGAAAGGAAGAGGAGAGGAGAGGAGAGGAGAGGAGAGGGGAGAAGAGGGGAGTTGTCGGTTAGGGTTTT